>JAQGBT010003054.1:0-21150 GCA_034698585.1 Disparrhopalites patrizii | reverse complement strand
AATTTGAGGTTTTCAAAAATACTTGACAATTTGAGGTTTTCAAAAATACTTGACAATTTGAGGTTTTCAAAAATACTTGACAATTTGAGGTTTTCAAAAATACTCGACTTTGGTTAAATACTCGTTTATTTAAATTGCCGGAGTTCCGACCTCAGATTTGCAACTCAGTCCAAAATCAAGTTCAATTACGAATTTGTTTCTTGCTGAAACTAAAATTCTCTATTCAAATACACATATACATACGTAAAATTAATCAATTGTAAATAACTTTTCCGTATTTTCTTGCTTCCAATTATGTACTATTAACTGTAAAAGTCTACTATTTTTGGTTGGTATAGAGGGTCCTTTGTCATCTTATCTAGAATTAACGGGATTGCTAATCACAATCAAAATCTCAATTATACACGCAAGTTTCAATTTCGAAATTATTCCTGGAGTATACAGTTCAATAGCGAGCAGGGTAATTTGGAACGTGATTAAACGAAATTTGAACTTGAAACTTGAAATGGGAATTATTTGTACTTGATTTTTCACCCGAATTCAAATTTTGTCCAAATATTGACCTCAAATTTCAAGTACGATTTGAAGTTCGAAATGGTAATAAAGTATAATTTAGAATGGATTCAAGGAACTCTACACAGGCATGAGCATATTTATATATGCATCTGTATAAATGAATAAGAAAGTGAATATGTTATACATATTACATATGTAAAAATTTATGAATTTTGTATTTTTATAGTGCATTGTAACACTCATCATAATGCTGACGGGGAGCATTCAGAGTCTACTCATTTACGTGAGTTTTATCCTTTGGGTGTCCACGGGGCTGAGTGTGGCAGCGTTGCTATGGCTACGACGGACGAAGCCCGACCTGGAGAGACCCATCCGGGTTTCCTTGGTCTGGCCCTGGCTCTATGTCATCCTCACAACCTTCCTTGTTGGCTGTTCCATCTATGCTGACTTCTGGAATACCAGTACGTCCATTGTGTACTTTGTCTATAACCAACAAGTCTAACGCTTTAATACAGTGAAGTCTCTATATAACAACTCTGAAGGGAAGGGCGAAAAATAATGTTCCCGGGAAATGTTGTTATATAGAACATTAAATATGCACTTTACATGTACGAGGGGCTGGAAAAATAATGTTGTTACAGAGAAATGTTGTTATAACGAGACATGTTATGGAGAGACTTCACTGTATGTCTAAACTACGGACAAACTACCTGCTGAGTTTACTACCGTTTATAACTAGCTTTCAAAAGTGCTAAATGGCGCTCAACGTCATCATTTTTGGCAGTTATCAATACTATTTTTCACAATTGGCAACAATCGGGGCTCATTGTGAATATGTAATAATTTACCCATAATTGTTTTTGACTAAATATGCCCTGACAGTGACATGCGAAATATGACTATTTAAACGCATAAATGTGGAAAATGATTTCACACAAGATTTAAAAATTAACAACATCTTCCCACTCACTGCTGGTTGCGACCTTGCCAAAAAGGGATTAAAATGTGATAGACAATATAGACATACATAAGTACATGGTATTTTGTGCAAAATTTTAATGCCAAAATCCAGTAAACAACACATTTACAACCAACAAGAATTGGCCGATTATGTTGAATTTCCTGTGCAAACGTCTACAAGCAAGACGTGTGAAACAAATTTACATGTTTGGACTTTGTGCGGAAGAGCTGCCATAATTTGGCTCGTAATTCTTGTCGAATCTAGTTGTCGGGTTTTTGCATGCATACCCACAAAAATCATAGACGTTTATTTAATTTTTATCATTTTACCTACATTAAGGAAGGCACATTCGGTGTGCTTTTTGAGAAATTATTTTCGAGATTTAAACTTTTGCTTTTCTGCACCTTACAGACTTTGTAAGATGTGTAATGTAAAAACGTATATATGTACCTTTATTTTACTAATTATTTATTATTTTTAAATAATTAAAATTCATAAAAAACGTATTTTATGTATTATGAAAATGGCTTCTAAATTATGTCGTCCTTAATTTAGAATGCATAATTTTCCACAATTAATTCAGGCTAAAATATAGTTTATGTTTATTTTTATTTTTTTTAATTTTCCAGTGTACGGCGTTCTCTTCACCCTCACGGGCGTTCCATTCTACTTGATCTTCGTGTGGTGGCCGAAGAGGAATGCGGCCAAGAGTTTGAAGAAGGAAGGTCAATGTTGTGCTCCTCTTATGGGGGTCGTGACCCGGTTTTTCCAGAAACTCTTCAGTGTCATCCCCCAGGAGAAGAGTGAACCATTGTTGTGAAAATGCTTTTAATTTAACCTAAATACATATTAGAATGCCCTACTTACATACATGCCACATTAAAATATAGCCAGTGTAGAAATTTAGGGGTGGCCCCTCCCCCAAAATATGACATTAAAAATGGACCATTTGTATAGACCAAGTTTCCCCGGGTCCACCCTGTACGTAGTAGTGCTAAAAGTGCTAACTGTAAAACCGCCAATGAAACGATGCTTTAAATGAGCTTTAAAATGCTGTTAACTCGGCTTTATATAATTGTTTTTCGTATGCAAATGATCAAAATTAATTTTAAGGGAATGTTTAAAACTATAATATAGAAATTAAGTTCAAACTGAAGTACATTTTTTGACCAAATGTGATTCTGCCTAATTACGTTTTTTTTTCTAATTTTAATATGTACTATTTGCCATAAAAGATGTCAAAATTTTTTCGACTTAAAAACGGACCAATTGACACGTTAACAGACTTGACGCAGTAGATTTAAGCTCAAAAATATCATTAATTTTGGAATTTAGGAGACGTGTAGTCAGTCGAAAAAAGGACCCAAATATTTTTAAGAAGAAAAATAGGCGAAAAGAACCTGGAATGATTTCCTTCTTTTTTTTCCAAAATGTGTTTTTCTTGTCAATTTATTATGCGTGTCTTAGAATTAGAGTGAAAAGGTATGTTTAATATTTTCCTTTCCAGTGGGGCTTTAAAAACACTGCCTTGGATTCTTTCCTCTTTTTACCACTGCCTTCTTACTGATGGTTCTTGTTATTATGGCACAGTTGTAAAATAAAAATGTGGATACAAATAATAAAAAAGGTGGCTAATACCTTTTTTTTTCTCTGCGGGCTGAAGCATTTTTTTAAGGGGAAATTCTCTTTTTTTTTATGGATAAGATGTGAAAGGCTCATAAAATTTTTTAAATGACATTGCTCCCTTACACAATGTGAGTGAAGGGAAGTTTCCGTATTTTCATTGTTTGGGAATGCTGTGGATGTTGGATGAAACAATTTGGGACAAAAAAGGTGTCGAGTGTTGACAGAAGTTGAGGGGGAAAAAATTTCTGGGCGATTCTCAAGGTCATAGCAAATAATACGAACAAAGAATGTAAACAAAAGTGTCATAAATATTTTTTTAAAGGTCTTACCCGGCGGATTTTTTTAGTGCACAAGCTTTGTTTTGTGTAGGGATTTCATTACGGAATTTATGTTTAAACTGAGCCTTAATGCACTTGATGCTTGAATATCCCAAATGGAAACATCTCCGAACGGCCATTTCCTGGATAAAGAGATTGAGGTTTAATTTTTTATTGGCCTAGGTCAGTGCTTTCTCATGTCCTTCTTACACTGTCCCTTATGTCAGTTTTGGTATGTCAACCTGTCCTATAAGATTGCATATATCGTATATTTCATGGAAACATTATATCCAAAAAATCTTCTGCAAGGACAAGCTTCTTCTGGAGAAATATCTTCTGAAAGCGGTGATGTTTCTCCGAGATGATGGAGAGAGACGCAGAAAGTATATAAAAGAGGGACAAAACGAGGAAATGAAGCAGTTTTGCTCAAAAAATTGGTGACGAGACAAGAATAAAGGCTGGGAACTGAATTATTTTGGTGGATTTTTTATTATCATTTTTTTGTGGTTAAAATGAGAACTTTTTGCCTTGTAATCATTTCGATTTTTCTCCTACGTTCCACGCGGGGAGCATCGATTAATCCGGAGGATTTTTCTGACGTGGAAAGTGTAACGGAGTTGGGTAAGAGTTTCTTGGATTTATGGCTTATTTAAAATGCACACATACTTGTTTAGAGTGTTTTTTTTACATTTATAACTTGTTTTAGTGTTGTATTATTATAGACAAATTTTGCTCATTTTGGAATTATTTAAAAATCCATGCTTTAAGCTGCTAAAAATCTGAAGTGAATTCTTAGAAATAATTAAACGTATCTCTAATTTTGTTAGAGATACGTTTGCATTCTTGCAAAAATTCAGCTTTCTCCAGCAATTCAATTTTCTTTCTCAATTTCCCCCGACTTTTTTTTATCAGTTAAGTTTTTATATAATTATTTGATTAATTTGCAAATGGCAGAATCTGATTTTGTCCAAATTTTAATTAGCGTAAAAATTGAAGAATGTTTTTCTCCAAATTTTAATTTGCTTAGAAATTGAAGAATGCTTTCTCCAAATATTACATGAACATTAAAGACTATTTTTCTCCAAATTTTACATAAACATTAAAGACTGTTTTTCTCCCATTTTTAATTCGCTTAGAAATTGAAGATTGTTTTTCTCCAATCCTTAATTCGCTTAGAAATTGAAGATTGCTTTTCTCCAATTCTTAATTCGCTTAGAAATTGAAGATTGTTTTTCTCCAATTCTTAATTTGCTTAAAAATGTCAGATTTCATTTCTTGTAATTATAATATTAATGCATTTATAATATTAGCTTTATCAAAAAATTGGATTGACTTGTATCAAAAAAATTCGGATTGTTTCTAATAAATTATGTGTACATAATTAGGATGCCAAAATTACCAGGCTGTAGTTTTTCGAGATAAAATATATTCTTTTTTCTTCGACAGCTTTCTGTACGGCGTTTGTATATAATTTCCTTATATTCAAAACGTTTTCAGAAATCTAAACTGGGTATTAGGAATACGTCCAAGTTCACCCCGGAAATCTAGATTTTTTATCTGAATTTTGAAAAAAGAAGTTTTCTAATGCAATTACTAAACTAATACGTGTATACAAAAATGTTTGAATTTTAATTCAAGACAACCGATTTAAAACCTTTGTTGTATTATTTTTTTTACGTATAGTTAGCACCACAGCATCTGTTGTGGAAGCCGTAACACCAAAACAGGTAGAAATCTTGTCTCGGGAGACAGAGGATCAGGATCAGCCTGGGACAACAACGGAAGCGCCTGTCTATAAGCCTTTGCCTATTATCGTTGTGAACAATGGATCAGATTCTTTGGGTGAAGATAATTTCAACACTCCTAGCATTTAAAAATAATAATAAAATATACGCTAATTTTCCGGTCAGATTTTTGCAGCAGAAAGCGTTTACACACAAAACTGAACGAAAAAGGGGGCTAACTCATGCGCGAATAATTAATAAATTGTATTTTGTCAACAATTAATTTGAGTTTAGGACCCGTTCCGTATTGGCTAGAACGCCCTCCCGTCCTAACATTCACCCACCCGAGCTTTTTCCATAACCTTGGACGATTGAATCCCTCGACCAGATCTTCTTACCCGGCCTGGAAGCCTCAGTATGATGTCCAGGACGACCGGCTTTCCTCCTTAAACAAATACTCCGGCTCTCCTTTGATCTGGACGCTGGGGACGGATTTGGTTCTCCAGCAACCGACGCCTTTTTTGACCACCAATCCCTACCAGGACCTTTACGGCCTTAGTGTGGGCTATGTGGCCAATGCCCCATACTACCATGGAATCCCCTTTGACCAAGTCCCCCTCAATTACTATGGACGACGTGGGACGCAGTTTCGGAACAAGCAGAAAAATAATTAAACAACAATGATTTAAAATTCAAATGCATAATTTATTTAATTATATCCGTATATTTTTCACTACATATACTCCATTTTAATGAATACCAAGATAATTCAAGATTATTATTTATTATCCTTTGAAGCGATTCCAATATTATATTTTTATATGACACATGACGTGTATGTAGCTCTCCCATAATATTTCGTATACAAAAACATAAAAACGCTCCTTTTAAACGCTGCAAAACAGCAAACAACAGTAAAGCATAACATAAAATTCTTTCCCGTTAAATAATACTGAAATTAAATAAACTACTACATTAATTTAAATTTTAAATACCTTACCATATATGCTGTACTAAAATCATAAACTGTGCCAGACTGTATTAAAATAACTCAAATGTATGCCAAACTCAAAACTAAATTGTACTAAATTTAAATACCCACAACCCACATACATGCATGATTTATTATACCAAAAAAATTTCCAATGTATTTATTCAGACTTCTAAGCTGGCAGCGGCAAGCTTTTTAAATGCACCATTGCCTTTCCAATATGCCTTTTTTTTACACATTTTGATCTGAATTTTATAATAACAGTGGAGTCTCTGTAACAATTCTCTTTATCACAACATTTCTCTGTAACAACATTATTTTTTCCACCCTTGGTACATGCAAAGTACATATTTTTTGTTCTATATAACATCATTTCCCTGTAACAATGTTTTTCGTCCTTCCCTTCAAAGTTGTTTATAAATAGACTCCACTGTATGTGTCGTGTTGATATACATATATGTAATAGAATGAATGCAGTATCTACTGAATGCAAAGGAGGTGATAAGCACCGACTGCCCTTGCAAGTGGGAAGCCACCCTTAATTCGAGGAGTCACCTTTGAGCGCTGTCCATGTCCACATCTCACAAAAGTTCTAATAAATATCATATTGGCTTGTACTTGTGTTGCTCCGGCATTTGTCTAATTACGTACAAACACATAATAATACATGTGTAGCATAAATCTGTTTATATATGTTCAGTATATACATGCATATATGCATAATAAATCATTCCAAATAAATTATAATAATTAAATTATATGAACGCTCTTATGCAATGCTATTGGTTATCCGTATACGACAATATTAGCGACCGTAGCCGATGTTTGTAATAAACAAAAATGTTACTTCACAATAATATGGTAAAAGCTAAATATGTTAATTAATTAGTTATTGCAATAAAAATTGTAACCTTGTATGTATCTTATTATCTATGAATATGTATTTTTTGTATTTATTATTACGGCAATTAACTTCCATCAAAGCAAAATACTTTGCATTAGTAAGTTGTATGTATGTACATAAAAAATAGTAAGTGATAATTATTGCTCCTTCTTTATACCTTCAGAAGGTAACCTTCTATTCTATAGTCTAGACGTTTTAGAATGTAGAAGACTTCACTTTAAGCTTGAAGCTGAAACCCCTCCTTATTAATCCTATTCCAACGTCCAACTGCGGATGTGGAAATGTGAATTTGAGGATATTTCATTAATAATCAAGTAATTCAAGCCGTATCCTTTTGTAACATCCATTCCGGAAGTGTACTCTGTACTCCGTTGGTTCAATTTCTCCCGCACAGAAAATCATAGGTCATTTATAAAGAAAAAAGTACGACAAGAGCAAAATCCATGTTCGTGTATAGTTCCATTTCCGTAATTCCATAATAAAATTGTGTCCGACCGTATAAAAATAGACAAAATGGCATTAGCCATGCCTAATCGTGTGACTCCAACTCCAGTCACCCCAACGGAGAGCACTAATCAGATGCCCCGCATCCCACCAGAAAGTGTTCGCCCTCAAGAGGATGGAGGGAAGAAGCCGTCGGACAAGGACAAAGCGAAGGGTGAAACGGCTTTTGGAGTCCCTTCCCCTTCCCTGGAAACAGTGACCTCACAAGAGACGACGGATACGCCGTACAAGTCCAAGTACAAATGTCTGGAGAGGACTCTCAATCTCAACCCTTGCCTTTGCCTCACATCCTGTGGTTGTGGCCTGAGGGAGGGATGCATGATCCTCTCCATGCTCTTTGTTGTAAGTTGTCATGCCCACCATTTCTCTTACAATTACATTTTTTATTCAATCTTCCTTTCTCACCATGACAATACAGTCAATCCTCTTTATAACGGTTTAGCAAGATGCAGGTGTACATAATAGAACCGTTATAAGCGAAAAACAGTTATAGAAAATAATGCAATAGCCCTTACAGTGGACTCTCTCTGTAACAACTCTCCTTCTACAGTCGACTCTCTCTATAACAGTCCCCTGTATAACAGTACTCCCGTTATAACAGCAGCAAAAATGCTTCCCTCAAAAACTTTCTCCATTTGTTAACATAGAAATGTCTGTTCTCTATAACAGTTTTTCGCTATAACAAGCAAATTTTGATGCTTTATAGGGTGCTGTTATTGCGAGAGTCGACTGTAACAAGTTTTCCTCTATAACAACGTTATTTTTCAGCCCTTCGTATTATGTATGTAGTGTACATAATAAATGTTCCGTATAACTACCATTTTCCGTATAACTACGTAATTTTTGCCCTTTCCTTCAGGGTTGTTAGTTGTTGTAGCGAGAGTCCACGGTAAAGAAAAACGTAAACCTGGGGGATCTGGAAAAAAGGGGAAAAACCGTTATACAGTCGACTCTCTCTATAACAGTCCCCTTTTTAACAGTACTCTCGTTATAACAGCAGCAAAAAATTCTCCCCTCAAAAACTTTCTCCATATGTTAACATAGAAATGTCTGTTTTCTATAACAGTTTTTCCCTATAACAAGCGAAATTTGATGCTTTATAGGGTGCTGTTATAGCGAGAGTCGACTGTAGTGAGAGAAGTATGCGAAGGCATGCCCTAAAGCCGTTATAGAAAAAAAAATTAAAAACCGCGGAGGATTCTTTTGGGAAAAGCCGTTATAATATAGCCGAAATATTTGAAGGCGTGGCCTAAAACCGTTGTAATGAAAAATGATTAACCGCGGGGGACTCAAAACTTTCTTGTTATAGAGAAAAACCGTTATAAAAACACCGTTATAGAGTGATTTTCTCATTGAACATCTCCCCGTGGGGTTGGAGTACTCCGTTATATGACAAAAATCGTCACAACGAGGACCGTTATAGAGGGAATTGATTGTGTATAGTTATTTACAGTGGACTCTTTCTATAACAACTCTCCTTATAACAACGTTTTCTCTATAACAACTTTATTTTTCAGCCCTTTCGTATAAATATGTAGTATGCATATTACACGTTCCATATAACAACCTTTCCATATAACAATCTTTTTTGCCCTTCCCTTCCGGGTTGTTATAGCAAGAGTCCACTGTAATTGTTTTTTCATATGTATACATACAAGGTTTATCATTGAAAAATCTGGGCATATTTTGGCTAAAGCTAGTTTTTCCTTGTAGGCACAGGGAATGGCAACATTTGTCCTCCTTTTTTGGGCTCCATCAGAGGTCCATTGCTCGGAGAACGAGCGGAAAATGTGCAAGGACGCCCCTCATCCAAGGCAATGCAAAAAGGATGTGCCGGGCCATTGCAGTAGACTTGTCGCGGGTACTATTACATCATGAGATGGCTCCTTCAGATTATTTTTCACCGATATTTTTCATTTTTTTCCCTCATTTTTCACCGATATTTTCAATCAACCTTCGTTTCGTGTGAATGAGTCATATTGACAATTACTTTTTTCAGTCTTTCTTATTTGCGTCATACTTTCTGGCCTTGCATCTTCGGCGGCAGGGATCTTCCTAATTGTGGCTGTTAGCAGAATGGCAGTAAGGTTATTTTTTTCCTCATCCGATTTTATTATCATGCTTTAGGTTCCCCATAAATCAAGAAACTCCCGTTATAGCAAACAACCGTTTTATAGCGAACACAAACTATGTTAGCAACTGGCGGAATTATTTTTGTGTTTTTTTGTCACCATTCACCATTAGAGAAAGTGAAACGCTATAAAGGTGCCTGTTATAGTGAGATTTGATTGTAAGTAGACGCTTTTGGTTCAAGGGATTTTGGTACAAGGGAAATCTCATCCCGATCCGACCAACAATGGCTGAGTTATGGCGGTTTTTTCAAAAAAATAAAAAATTTAAATTTTCGACGAAATTTATTTTTTGCCTTTGTCTTTAGGGACAAAGTTTTTAATGCTCCCCTAGCCTTACGAAATTGGGCAAGCGTATTTTCTAAGCAGAATTTTATTGAGAATCTAGAAAAAAAATTCATAAAGTTCGAGCACGAATTGACCAAGTTATGGCAATTTTTCTGCGCTAAGTTCAAAAATTGAAAATTTTCGAGAAATCTATTTTTTATGTCATTTTTAAAAATGCGTGCTTCGGATACAAAATTGTATTGCGAATCCAGCAAAATAAATTTTATCCAGATCGGGCCAAAATTACGGAAGTTATGGCTAATTTTCAAAAAAAAAAAAACGTTTAAAAATTTAAGTTTTTAGAGAGATCAGAGATTTTTTGTTTTGTTGTTGCATCATATTGTTTAGGGGTGGGGGGTATACCGTTTCTTGGCAGCCTGTAGTTCGAAAATAAAAAAAAGTAGCTAAGCAATAAGGAATTACTCTTCCTGTTTTGCAAACAGAAAGATATCGATACAGTGGAATTTCCCTATAACAAGTCTCCTGACAACAACATTTCTCTATATAACAACATGCTTTTTTCCGTCCTTCGTACATGAAAGGTACATATTGTATGTTCTATATAACAACATTTCCCTCTAACAATATTTATGACCCTTCCCTTCAGAATTATTATAGAGAGACTCCACTTTACTAAGTGAGTGTCTCACACATTTCGTAATTACTGATTTACATACTGAGTGAGTGTCCAAAGCTATTTCGTAATTTTTATGGTATATTTTGTGACGCAAAAAAATGGTGCTTTGGATTTCAGATCTCCTGCAAATTCGCCATATTAAGCGCATCCGCCATGGGAATTAGCACGGTGGTGAATATCGTTCTCAACTCCGTCGGATATCATCTGTATGACTCTCTGGTCAATGAAGGCTACCCCAATGTCTCGCCAGGGGTTTACCTCACGGGCGAGATCCTGAATGCGATCATACAATCCTATTTTATCATCTGTGCCCTGGCATTGCACATTAAACTCCGGGATGAATGGGATGATGATGGTGACAGTCAAGGGGAATGTGACAGCACCTTTGAATTACATCCGCCCCGAGAGACAATGGACGGCTGGAGTTTGGCTGGAGGGCCGCCTAGAATGTCGGAAGAGCCCAAGAAGAAGCCCAGCCTTATTCCGCCGGTTGGTTCCAATACCATAAAAGCCCCTGCGGCAGCTCCAAAAGAGACGCTGGGCTTATCTAAGCCACCTAACACCATAAGAAAAACCCCATCGACAACAAGTGCACGGGAACAAAAAAAATAAGAAGAATTAAAGCCTTTGCAAATAGACATTGTGGGAAAGCATGTGGCATTATTTTTTTATTTTTTTAATTAACTGGTTTTGCATTTTTTGAAAGTGTTTTTTTATATGGAGAGTTGTTTCCCGAAAAAACATACGTTTATTCAATAAAAATGTCTTTGTTACATATTGATGCCGTGCCCATCCGTCTGTGTTGGAATGACTTAAAGGCAGAATTTAGTTGCGAATGGAAGGAAAGTCATTCTTGTATGCGATGGTTTGTCATTCTTGTTGACTACGCAAATTTGTGTGTTCGCGCCAAGTGACAAAATTTGATGTTTGACAAAAAAAACCATTTTCAAACCACCTTGGGAGCTGAGTGATAAAAATAAACTCAATATAAATTAATTATAAGACAGTCAAATTATGCTTTGTTTATGTCAAAAATTTTCGCATCATTGCTAAAAAGCTTTACTTGCTCAAGCATTTATGCTTGTCTGATGAAAAAGGCTTGCTTTTTGCAAAAGCTTTATTCTTGATTATTTGAAAGAGCTTGCAATTTACGAAAAAAATGCATGCTGAATGGTTTAGAAGCCAATTTTTTGTTTTCACAAACCATACCTAGGTTTTTTATTTTGTGAATTTAGTTTGATTGCTATAATTTTTTTAAATCATAATTATAGGTTAAAAAACATTTGTTTCATTACACACTAATCATTTGTTTTGCATTGTTGTTATTTTTTCTTTCCACATTCAAGAAAATGTTTTACAAGTAAATCCAAACAAAATTTTCTGTACCATTTGAAATATGTTTGGCACAGATAATAAGCATAATTTGGATGGCACTATGCCTAATTATAAAAACTGACTTTAGCGGTAATTTTACTTTCGATTTTTTGTAATATATATTGTTCTCACTGGTTTTGGTAAGTGTACAAGGATAGTAAATAATTTAAATGCATTCTATGTTTGAAATTCGGGTGTACATGCAAGTCTCGGCAGCTGGATATTTACTAAAAATTTAATTTTATTGACATGTTTTGCTATAATTAAACCATTGCTGTACTCTTACCATAATCTTCTTAAACAGGTTGGTTTAAAATATTTAATTAAAATCAGCATCAGTTGCATTATTGTAATTATATGTCTAAGTATGTATACCCAATACATTTAAACTTTTAGTGATGCAATTTCAAAAACGTCCAATATTTTCCTAATTCTGATCCCATAACCTTCCTTAACTTGCTGCATGTGAAAATTTTAAACTGTAAAATACGTGACTTATGGATATCTGCACGAACAAGAGCAAATTTCCTGTACGGAGAATTAAAGTAAATAATTTAAATCACTGGCACATGATATGTAATTTAGAGGAAATGTAAATAACACATTACAAAAAATCAGCACAAACTTTCAGGCCTATTATCAGGCACTAATTTAGCGAGATTTGTATCGATGCCGAAGAATCATTTTCGACTAAAAGCACGGAAGTTAAAAATCAAAGTTGACTATAACTGAGAAAGATGAGAAAACATGCAGAATTTCAATTTGAATATTCACACGTTGCTGTAGTAGACTACAATATATTAAATCAGTTATAGAGATTTTTGGTGCACAGTTCAAAGGATATTTCCCCTTGTTTTTCGAACTGTATGCCGCAAAACTGTCATAAGTTGACCAATGATTCTCGGATCTGTATTCTGGATGTGATTTTGCTGATTTGAACCGCAATTATGCAACAGAGAGTATTTTTAGCATATTTTTATTATTTATGGGCAAGACCACAGCTATGTAGATGTGAACATTCACTGAAATTCTGTTTTCTCATTTTCAGAATTTTTATTAGTTATAGTTTTGCTTATTTAAGAAATTTTAGCTTGTTTTTTTTTCACGCTAAAGTTTTTTTTAGCGTGAGCGCTTTTAGTCTAAAATGATTCTTATAAGCATTGATGTGCAAAGCTGTACAATTTTTGCAAGGATAAATCTTCCAACGTAAATTGTGCATACTTGTAAGCACATTTTTTTGATGCTGCAACCACACAATGAATGGATTTATTATGACAGGTGCAATAATTTCTTTTCAAATCTCTCATTCACTCATTTCAATACGACTTGCATTATATGTAGGTACACAATAATCTGAGTCATCTGTTTTTTTTATCTCGACGAAAGAGATTTTATTTGCACTGGGAACTTTCCTGTTGGAAATGTAAGCCCACACGAACTACTGCTTTACTCTCTTTCAACAACTCCCATGTGGTCTAGTGGCTAGGATAGCTGGCTTTCACCCAGCAGGCCCGGGTTCGATTCCCGGCATGGGAAATATTTTTGTTTCTATTTCAGTTGCAAACTTGTATTTTATTTACTTTACAAGCACATATTCGTATCTTTAATAAGTCAGGGATTTTTTCTAACTTCATGCCTGTGGTTACTCAATTTATGTATGTACTATTACGCAGGAAACCTACAAGGGGGGAAGACACAGACAACACGGCAAATTCATCAATTCTCTTTTTTGAAGCTAATTACATTTTGTTGTATGTTCCCATCAAAGCACACGTCTATATGGCTTTCCTATTATCAATGAGGAAGAATAGCGTGGGCCAGGATTGCCCTAACCTGAATATATTTTTCCCTCTGTTTTTGTATATGCAGAAAATCCCAGATTTTTTTTTTCCGAAAATCTATGCAACAAATTTCGCTGCAGTAATTTTTCAGCATAAAACCCACATTTAGGTGGGCCCACTATCCCAAAAAAATTATATTTATTCCCCCAAAAACACTGAATTACACTCAATGAATATGTAAATATGACAGATTAATGCAAATCAATATTGTATATTTTCTCTTCAGATTGACAATCAACCAACCGATTAAGGACTATTTTTGTATACATACCAAAAAAATTACAAAAAGAAAATACACCAGATGACATTTTAGGACCTTTTTTTTATCCCTATTAGTAGCATATTATAGCTCCGCTTTAAAAATTTCAGTACCAGTAGAAATGGATATTTCTACACTCAGTCCTCGCATAAATCCTTTTACCGTTACGTACATACATCCTTGCTACAAATAAATTTTTTGTTTCTTTGTAGCACATCAAATAGAGATTGCAATTTTAGAAAGACATCGAACTGGGAAAAAATTGGGCCATGAATAATTTCATTTGGATTATTGTTAGTCCAGTTATTGGCCTATTACAAAATGTATCGACTATAGTTTCGAAATTGCTAATTTTGAAATTAATGCTGATTTTGAAATTAATGCTATGGAGTTTGGAAATTAATGATGATTTTGAATTTACATAATGCTAATTTTGAAATCTAAATCCAATTTTGAAGTTATAATGCGAATTCTAAAATTATTGCTACGATGATAAAATTGAAAGCTAATTCTCCGGCTACTGCTATACAATAACTTTTTTGGACTTACGATCCATTCGAGAATTAGCTTCCGGCAGTTTACCATTCATGGTATTTGTGATGACAAATAGAATCCGTAGAAAAATTGTTTTCGTATAGGTACATATAACTAATCATAATAATTATATATACATAGGTATTCATGGAATCCTCTTCATAAGCTTGAGCTGAGGCGGCCTCAGCTTCTCCAAGCTCACAGGTACCCAGAGGACCCTATCAGGATCCACGCCTCCCACCCGCAGATCGGAGATGATGTTCGGACAGATGCGGACACACCGGACGTTCGTCATGTAGCGGTGGCTGCCTTTGAAAACCTTACAGTTCCCCTGGCTATCCCCAAGGAAATGGTAGAGAATGCGGGAATTTTGGGATTTGTAACGGGGCAATACTTCGTCCATGACGAAATTATTATCCTAAAATAAATAGACAAATTTCAACCACTTTGAGTTTATGTACATTTTATCTATTTTTCAGAATTTTTAAGTTTTTTTAAAATTCCTTTTAGAAAATTATTGGTTTTTTATATACCCTTGCCGAATCCTGGAGTGGATTGAAGTCTGAAATAATTTCGTAGTCTTCTTCCACGGAAATGATGGAGTGAACCGAATCCTGAAAGAGCTCAATGTTCTGTTTCCTCAAATAGGCGCTCCAAGCTTTGGAATTCCACTTTCTGTGCCCAGGTGATTGTAAATTTGTTATCACATGCCGTGCTTGGAAGTCCCGCCAGGTGGCGGCATTGTAGTCTTCGTCAACACAAATTTCCGCCAGTAAATCTAAGCGTTAAGCAACAAGACTCTGACAAAGCTTAAAAAAAATTTCTGAAGATATGATTTTTATGCAAGTTTTTATGCTTTGGGAAATAATGAACTAAAATGAATATAAAATGTATAATTACCATCATTTTGGTCCTCGTTTTGCGTGTAGCAGCGATAAGCGATAAGATTGTAGATCGCCACGGCCGCCAAGATGATGAGGACGATACTTCCCAAAATGGTATAAATGAGATCCGACATCATCTTCTTTTACATGAATAAAAAGTTGTGTCTTCTATCCTTTTATTGACAAATTATTCACTGTCAAGGTTACATTGCTGGCTCTGTGGAAATATCCTTTCTAAATTGTCATTGGGAATGTTTTGCATGACATGTAGTGCAATAGAAGTGGAACCATTTCATCGATTTTTGATATATTATTCTTGTATAGAATAAAAAAAGGACGAAGAGTTGCTCATATGAAATCAAAAATTCTGAATGTCATGCCTTTTTTTATTCACGCAACCACTTGAGTGTGATGTACTGAAGCCTTTTTCAAATGTTTGAACATGCAATAATAATGTGAGTATTTTATTTCCCCCCCCCCCCAAGATACATTGTAGCAATGTATATTGTACACATTTTGCATACAGTGATAGTATTACATAAGTATTTGGCCATTCCTGGATGCCTCCACGGTATGTACTTATGTACATATATACATTTGTCTGTATTCTGTATTATATTTACTCCAGTTAGTTTTCAAGGGATTTTTGGCATCGTTTGTATCCGTACGCATGAGAGATATTACAAATAAATATGTATCTATGAACTAAATGTATGTATTAAATTAATTTTAATGCATATAACTATTGCATTATACATTAAATGTATCCAATATCCACATACATATTATTAAATTTTGAACAGTCATATTTTTTAGCTTTAAACCTTGCTATTGACCTTTCCACCTTGCAATTTTAAAAATGATTGCACAGGATATTTCCCTATTTTTTAGGCCTAGACCATAAATAAATTAAATATTTAATAAAACGGGATAAAAATTCATTTTAGCAAATAAAGTTTCTGATATGGTCAAGTCCCATTTAGCATTGGTTATGCAATGTATGGCAAAGTTGGTGTGTTCAGAAATCGGAATTTTTATAGATTTTTAAAGTTATTGGCGCGAAAAAACTGTCATGTCGTTTGTCATGCATGTTAGCTGATTTTATGAGAGACGTTTCCATTAGATTGACTGAACCTACAATCAAATCCGCACAGAATAAAATAAACACACATAAAGTCTGATTTTTTTTTATTTCAGATTGATGTAATGTTACGAGGATGTAATTCCATGCAAAATAGAAAAGCACCAGAAAAATTCCCTAAAATCTTGAACACCATTTTCTATTACTGCAAGTACCTACATACATTGTGACCTCGACAGTGTGCAATTCATGCCCAGGAATGGTCTCCTTGAGCCCACGATTGCCAGTAATTCCGTTAAAATTCATACCAGCATAATTTTTGATTTGATGCATCTAACGTTTTTGAAATTCGAACCATTTCTTGGCTACAATGAATTTTTTTATCCAAACGCAAATGGTTTGCCGCAAACGGTTGAATTGCATAGATGGACCCATTAAAATCCTGCGCATCGACTTCAGAAAAGCTCTGGATGCTCTCCGAAACGTTGGCAAGCTCTTTTAAATTTTCTGGCATATTTTTAGGCTCATTAAAATACAAGTTAAGCTATAATAGCGCCTTTGGAGTCATTTCCAAATACCAGAAGAATAATTCCGCACATTTTAATAAAGCTTGGTCAGCTTAAAATATATATATATATATTTATAAAAAAATTTGGAAATATCTGCAATATTATTGAGTTGACCTATTTTCTTGCATGACTTACGTTGGTCCCTTACAGACTGAAATAAAATAATTGATGGCAAATCCTACGCGTACTTTTTTAATTTCGTAAACATACATTTTCTTATATTTTGAGAAAAATATATTCACACTTCTCTACTTTGCATTTCAAAGGTAAAAAGCTCTGTAACAATAGAAAAATCCAATAATTTGTGAAGACCTTGTTGATACACATTGTTCCAAGCATTGGCATTTTACACAAATACGAAGGAAACTTTATACTCACTCTATATCAATAATTGACCCGCATCGGCGGATCAAGATTAAAAATCTGCATCATGCGGCTCACGGCCTTGGCTCTCCCGGGCCTTATTATCAGCGCCATCTCCACTGCTAGTAAGAATTACCAAAACAACTCTTAATATACTTAATATACTTCCAGTAACATTTATACTAGCCGTTTGTACACGGATAAATTCTAATTCATGGCCTGTCATTGGAATGTCCTCAGATGGTGAGGATGGTGACATGTCCAATCCCGAGTACGACGCAGGACGGCATATTCTTAGCACACTCGAAAGGGAAATTTAAAGGCCCAAAGACAGCCGCTAGTGGCATTCAATCTAATACGTGAGGATTTCTGTTCTTATTATGCTTCTTTAATATGACTGAAAAGAGGTGGTTGGCAAGAGCCTTTTTTTCATTGTTTTTTTTTCCAAACAGGAAAAGGAAATTTTCGAATAAGAAAAAAAATAGTTACACCTCGGATTGCAGTGCTAAATTTCACCCAAGTTTACATGTTGACGCTTGTACACTCGTTATTACTTCGCATGTTCTCCGCACGAGCCAAACAAAATGAGTATATGTCGAAAGAAAAATAGCTATTTAATAATTGTTTATTCAACCCTTGGTTTTTTCTTTCAAAAAAAAAAATCAATGGATCATTGCACTTTTATTCAAAAATAAAATGTAAACAGTCACTGAATCTAGCTCCATTTGTGCCGTTTTCTGCAGATGATAAATGCCTGTATTTTATTCCGAAAATAATTTATTATAAATGGCGTGAACGTTATTAATGCAAAAAAAATTACAAATTACTACAATTGAAAGCATTACCTCAAAATAGCATGATCCGCATCTTATGGATCGCTTTTCTCCTGGCCATGGCCAATATTTTGGACGGTAAGCTCCATACTAATTATAGGGTACGATATTACATAAAAATTTGTTCCTTGTCTCAGAATTTAATGGAAGGAAGCTGCGTAGGTGCTGCTCCCCATGGCGATGCAGATTTGGATTCTTATTCCGATGAGGAAATCCCCGTGAAAGGGCATAAGAAATTGAAGGGAGGGGGACTTAGAGTCTTTGATTGGGAGAATAGGCATAAGATACCTAAAGGAGGAAAGATTAAATTTGCGTTGGTGAAAAAATTCATTTTTGTTTCAAATTTGTTTAAAATGAACAAGATATCTGTAGCTGTTTTCACAGAATAATCTTCCCTAACATAATTAGTAATTTACATATTTGTGTCCTTTTTTTTATGGTAGCACGAGAGGGAAATTCCATAAAGGTAAAAACAAGGGCTGATGTCCAGGAATAAAAATGGATGCAATATCCCTACTACATTTGAGTGGAAGCTACTACTATGAGAGTGAGCCGTGGAAGACTATAAGAGATGCGCATTTTTATACTACAGAATTCAATAATCTTTCAATATATTAGTCCTTCAAATGCTTTGGAAGTAATGTGGAAAAGTCGCTAAGGTCAAAGACTTTAGGCTAAAATAAGTAATCACTATTTTGTGCGTAACAATTTGCCATGTCTAATGAAAAATAAAGTGATACACGTTGCTAATCAGCATTTTATATTAACTATTTTTTTCAGTTTACTCTTATAGCACAAAAGAACTATCAGGAATCGATGGAATCCTTCATGGTCAAAATATTTGAGTTTTGTAAATACAAAATACAGAATTGGGATTCAAATATTAAATAACAAATGCTTATGCTTGAAGGAACTATAACCTATTAGAGCCAAAATACAAATTTTCAAAATAGAAAATTTGCTGGCAAAAAAAAAATGTATACATATACATATGTACTGTCCTTTGCACATATACAATCTCGAAGAACTGAAATACAACAAAATACTCCTCAAAATGTATGCGTATTCAACATACAAATTACAAGTTGCATTGAAACATCTTACAACAAGTATTTTCAATTGCATATTCGAAAATTCAAAACTGTGTTTTAAAAACGTATTTTTGATTCTTGTACTTTGCTCATGTGTGTGTATACATACGTACATACGTACACCTACGAATGTAAGCACTCGTTTTTTAAATTAATGATGTTATGTATTGATATATAGTACCTATATACATACATACGTGCATTCATAGATTATTTTAAGTTTGACTTAAAAGAGCTTAAATTCCAAGAATGTGAACAAACAAACAAGCGTGTAAGACATTAATATTGATGGCAGTGTATTTCAATGTTGTCATTAAATTTAAGCTGCTATATGTATTTGAATGTCGTCATTGCCTTGTGGGTGGAGAGTCGACAATCAATCCAGTCAGTATTGACTTTTCTCGGAATTATTATTCCCATGGAACCACATGGATATGGTGGAGTAAAAATTATTGGTGAAAATAAGGCAGTTACAAACCTCAGCATAAATCTACTTTTTGTGAAAAAAACCATTTTTTCACTATTACTTTTTTCAAGAAGTATTAGCAATTAGTTAACTTCTATTTATGTATATATACTGAACAATTACTGAAGCTGAAATAGTCCAAATGAAATATTTCCTGTTTTTGGTTTGCGTGCTGGGGACCATTCTGTTGCCTGGTAAGATGTAATTATTTATTATAAAATAGCGTTTGTTATAAATATACATATATTTGCACGTATACATGTGTACACTTTATATTATATATTTTTAATTAGTGCGTACGTTACAAATGAATCTTAAATGACTGAATTTGGTGTCGCCAGTCATTAACGCCAATTCGAAGCTGGAACAATTGAATGACATGGGGGCTCATCGCCGGGTGAATGACTGGCAAAGCCGTTTGCACAGATCCTTATCATTCCCGGGAATGTATTATCTGACTCACCTTCGGTCCAAGCGATATGCTGATGGAGGGTTGGTCAAAATTTCGATTCTATATATTATACTATTATATTCATATATATTTGACACTCCAGGTTATGTAATATCGTCATTATATAGGTATATTTATTTTTCCCAGGTCCAAAGGAAGGAGAATTAGAGGATGGTTAAAACATATAAATTTAAAACGACCCTGAATTTCGGGTTTGCTCTTGACTCCAGACCATCCAATGTTATATTTCATCTTATCTAAAAAGATTGCTAATCAAATTACAATTATAATAGTGATTTTCAATTGTATGTTCAATTTCGAATTCATTGCTGTATAGTACTCGTTCAATGATAAAGATGATAAATTGGACCTTGATTAAATGGACTTGAAATTGAAATTATTTCAACTTGGTTTCTCAATTATGTTCGAATTTTGTCCAAATACTACCTTGAAAATTCAATTTTAAGGAGGATTTCGATAAGGAATTGTAAATACAGCTTGTCGAGTTAAAAAAAGGCAGATTCCATATAGTGTACATTATGTGAAATTTTATTGTTTGGTTTTCTATTGCCAAATTTAATTGGTGCATTTTAGTTATACAAATTTTAAGTGTTTGCAGAATTATATAACTAAATATTTGGAATTTGTACTTATTTATCACTAAATAAAAATTTCTTGGCATTGTTTACAATTTCATTCAATGCATGTATCGTGTATACATTATATGTATGTATATATATATATATATATATATATATATATATATAT
>JAQGBT010003053.1:0-21152 GCA_034698585.1 Disparrhopalites patrizii | reverse complement strand
AAAACAGCGAGAGAAAGAGAGAGAGAAGGATAGAGAGAGAGAGAGAGAGAGAGAGAGAGAGAAAGGAGAGAATGAAAACCAGAATGAATTAATCCACATGCGACATATTACGTCTAAAGTGGATTCTTCCCTTCCTCGCCACAACAATGCCTTCACAATCTTTATTTTCGCAATCCAACCCACAGCAACTTTTTTTTTGCCATCCCAAAGGCCATTATTTGGACGCAGAAAGTGCGCATAGAGTGTGTAGGGGGAATAGAGCCGCTGGGGTTATCACATTATATACGGTAGCATTCCTGAAAAAAGTAACAAATAAAAAAAAGTACAACGAAAAAAAGTACAATAAAAAAAGCAGATCTCATTCAGTCGCTCCTGATTGAAGTGATCAGTTCTTCGCGAATCTCCCCCCCCCCCCAAGATTCACCTGCTGGTAGTGGAACTAATAAACATTTTTTCATCCAAAAATAATAATATACTTGTCCATCCAGAAATAAAATACATCATTTTATTTGTTCTTTGAAGAATACATTATATCCACATCAACTCCATGGGGAGGCTTGGCATGTCCTTGAGATTATAATGATCTAATGTGAATTTTTATATTGATTGGCGGAATCCTTCTCTAATGAAAAGGCTGGGCCTGGATATAATAGAAACATTTGGACCACTCGATATTTATATAGAGATAAAAAGTGGATTTCTACAGTTTTCTGTGAATTCTTTATTGCAATGATATCCACCTATTTTTTATGGGATTTGTCCAAAAAAATGGCTCCGTGAAATTTTGCTGCTACCGACAAGCGCCTGGTGTAAATAAACAAATTACTAAATTTTAGGTTTCGCCAAAATTACATGGAGAGGCCTAGATAAGGGATGTAACATTCCCTGGCATTCTCCTCAGACCAAAAAAAAAGTGGTTGAACCTGTCTGTCCTTATATTCAATATAATGGTGAGGGTCTTATCCGTTTTTTTGTACCAAAAATCCTTTTTTTCGAGCACTACTACTCAATTCCATCCATTAGGATTTTGGCTGATCGACACGATAAAAGGATGGAGACGATCAGGGTGGTATTCGCACAGAATTTTAATTTTTTCACCTGTAATTAGTGGGCCTCTCCATTCTTCACCATTACACATTTGTCAGTCTTGTAGTAGACACATAATGGAATGTAATTTGTATGTACCGATATATGCATATACTATATTACATGTGTATTTACGCACCCTCACACTGTACGATGTGGCTCATGAATATTTATGCATAGGTATTTATTATTACAAAATCAGGGTAGTTTTTTATCCTGCTAAAATTCCCCCTAAAAAAATGAGGATTCCTTTACGCTCCATGTATGTACATCCATGTAAAATATTTATTTTGCAAATAATTAATGATTCCAGAGGACGTGATGGCTTGCAGGACTAATTTAGAGGGGCTTTTCTTCCTCAAAACATTTTTTTAATGTCAGGGATCAAGGGTATATCCAGGTGCAAAATCCGTGGATTATAGCCGAAAAGTTTATTAATTAACAAAACATGAAGGATTTACCAAGATCGATGGAGCAAAATCTGGAAGATTTTAATTTTTTCGGGGTTACTAATTAATTTACATTACAGTTTACAGGCAGACCACCATCAAATACGAATACCCTGGAAATCTTTTTAAATTAATTATTAATTATTATTTTTGGAATATTCCCGTTATCCCGTTTAAAAAAGCTTCTAGTTGCCTACCAAACTCGTAATCCGCCTCGAAAAATAGTTTGTTGAATGATAACATGCAGACACTAATGTAAAAAAAATCCAAGATTTCATTTTAGCAATTGCCAAAACACTAGTAAAATTATCAAATGAAAACATACAAGGAAAAATACCGTCTAAATGCCCGTTTTGTGTCAGCTATTTATGCGGTAATTTAATTGTCTTCGTATTAAATCCGTCTAAAATCAAAACTTCATTGGTCACATTGTCTCCACGCGGTCTCCATCTACAGTTTCCGTACAAAAATGAAATAAATAATAATGCTGTAATTTAATTGTCCCAAATAATTGAAATAATAGGTAATAGCAATAATAATAATAGAACTGCTAACAAAACACAAATGATAGTTACATTTACTTAACATTGTATTTTATATGCAAATTAAAAACAAATTTAAATATAAAAAAAATAACGCGTGGAAAGCGTAAAGTTCCAATAAAAATGCCTTAATAAAATGTATACAAACAAAAAGACATGCCGCCGGCGTAGTTTGTCTCTTTCTTAAAAAAATATTGAAAAAATAAAGAAACAGCCTGTGTCTATTATAACCCATTTATGTACGTACTTATCCCGTGTTTTATCTTTTTATTTTTTTATTACCACCCAAAATAATATATTCCTGGGTGGCCTATATGGTCTATATTTACTTTGCTTAATAAGATCATTCCTGATTATTGTGCGTACATAATGATCCTTTGTTCGAGCGTAGTTTTTTTCCGCATTGTTCGTAGTGGTGGAATTTGATTTTTGACCATTTGAAAATCCTGGACAAAAGACAATTAGTTTTTCCAGTTTTGTGTTGCATGATAAAAATATTAGAAGATTCCAAGTTTTAAAATTGAAACTGAAAGTGAAATAGTTTGTCGCTTAATAATTGCCTTTTAATGTCTTCAAAACGAACACATTTGAAATGGACACTTTTGTTCGAAAGTGAATTAGTGTTGTTATTAAGTTAAAATTGGGTGGTTTCAAGTTATTTAGAAGAACTGTATTCCAAAATTTCAAAAAAAGGAGTTCCAAAAAAAAAAGGATTTCAAAAATTCCAAAATGCATGAAGCCATGTGCTAGGCTCGGGAGCGATTTGTGGTGAGTTTATTTTCCATTAATTTTTGTATAATGTGTGAAACTGGTCGAAAACCCTCTTACATTCCGTGGGAAACTCGGGCATTTTCGGAGTGGTGAATTTTCCCCGGGTTTTTGCGTGGGAACTTTTTTTTAGGGCCCAATTCCATGATATTTCCACATTGTCTATTTCGACCAGGATAATGGAGGAATATGTAGATTTCGGAGAAAGTGATGTGATTACTTGGGGGTTAATTTGCAATGCAAGTGCCATTAAATGTAATTTGGTAACTTCTGCCCCCTTCCCTCTGTCTCTTCCCAAAGGCTTTTAATTCCCTATAATTCTCCCCGTCTTTTTCCCCGGCAACTTTACAAGGACTAAAAATATTTGGAATCAAGGGAAATTTCGGGGAAATACACATTTGGTTGTCGTTTCTAACTGGAAAAAAAATATTTTCCTTCCATTTCCCCATCTCCCTACAGTGTCTCCGAATATTTATATGTAGATTTTATTTTCACTGGCAAAAGGAAGGTTATTATGTTCATTTGACAATGTAGCTTTTTTTTTTTTATTATTTCTGGGCACAACCCCCTCCAGTCCAGAAGTTAACGACCGGATTCTATGGCCACATAAGGACTTTTTTTTTTCATGGGCTTTGACATTTACGAGGACATATAAGACTGAAAGGTCGTTTAAACACTTGTTTTATTTTTTTTCCAGTATATTATATCCCGAATTCTATTTTTGAACAGCTTTCCGTGTCATCCCCACATATTTAAAACTGGAGCTGGATCAAAGGGATTAAGCATTAAAGGACATAGAACCCCCACAAATGACTTTTAGTTACAAACAAAATTCCATCCAAACTTGAAGGCTTTATATCTAATATCTACCATTAAATCCAAAGGGCATGACCCACCGAGTTTTGTTTATTCGAGTTCTTTATCCTTGATCAAATATTTTATTGGAGACTTTGGGAGTATTAACGAATCAGTTAGGGAACGATTCTCGGGGATAATGAAATCGTGAATGGTAAATTATTGGTAATTGATCTGAAAGTGAAGGTTACGTGTGGTCCTGTAATCCTGTTAGCTCATCTGATGCGATTACGAATGTTATGAATGCATTAAGGTCAATCACGGGTCAAATAATGGACGAGCTCTCGAACTTCTTATTTGATTGTTTAAACAGCTAATTATAAGCCATTCTTTTATATTAGTGTCCCATTTTTGGTAGGTTAATTCACCGAAGGATTTTGCTAGGTTAATTCAGTGTATCACCTATTAATGGTAGCTTTCCCTGGTCAAATCGTGATCGTTGGAGGGGTCAAATGTCAAGGTCACGACAGTGTGGGTTTTTAAATAATCGCGATTTTGGCGATATCGGAGTTTAGGCTGCCTTTGCCATTTGTGATTATGATTAACATTTTGATCAAATAGATCTTTTTCGGTTTATTTGCGGAAATCTCTCTGAAAATTGGGGAAATCTCTTTGAAATTGCCGAAACTCTCTAAAAATTGAGGAAATCTCTCTGAAAATTGCGGAAATCTCTCCAAAAATTGCGGAAATCTCTTCGAAATTGCGTAAATCTCTGAAAATTGCGGAAATCTCTTCGAAAATGTGGAAATCTCTCCGAAAATTGGGGAAATCTCTTCGAAATTGCAGAAATCTCTTCTAAATTGCAGAAATCTCTCCGAAAATTGGGGAAATCTATTCGCAATTGCAGAAATCTCTCTGAAAATGCGGGATTCTTAAATGTTGATTGAACCGTATTGGCTTTGAAAGCAATATCGATGTTGGAAATGCACATTTCTGAAGATACCGATCAGGTCATCATTTCACGTTGAATAATGTCCGATAATCGATGATTCAATTTTATTCCCAGTATCTACATATCAGCAACAAACAGGCGAAACAAACACAATTACAGAGAGAGACGAATCTAAAAATGAAAATAATTCTAGTGTAACTAGTTGACGAATACACTTTTACATGAGAAAAGCTAATTAAATCCGACAAATTAGTTGACATGAAGAGCCGTAATTGGCTTCGGTGTGTTAAATTTGTCCTCTTATACGTGACATCCAAGAAACATGGGAAGGGTTGGATGTCCTCATAATAACGGAGAGAAAAGCAAATGCTGAACAATAAATTGTGTGCTTCCACACTTAACTTGTAACTCCGGGACATTTTTCTTAATCTGGTATAATTTATTTTGTACCAAACCGCAGGCTCTGAACAAACTTCCTGGAGAAGACAAGACGCTGGAAGAGGGCGAAAACCCGGGTTTCCCCAGCCTTTTGGAGGGCTGAAGGGAAGAAGAAAAACCGCGAGAAAGCAAACTGTCATGACTTTGGCCATATGGAAATCATTTGTGACTGTTCGTGGCCGTTACCGGGATTGTTAAATTTGACTTTGGTTTAAACTACAAACTTTTCCCACAACTTCCTTGGACCCTTTAAAACAGGGGGATCTACTACATACGTTAAAGAAACCTCCTGGGTTTAAATAGTGCAACTTCAAAGACTTTTTGACAGTACAATCTTTCCCCTTAAAATCGTTCCTTCCAAGAAAGTGTATATCCAATGTGGTAGAATTGTTTCCAATTTTTTTTTAAACCTGAAGTTTGGATGCAAAGAAGAGACAAAAAAAGGGTTGCCACAGGAGTATTACCAAAGACGGAAGAGAATCCTTTCATGATCTCCGTTCTTCACGAGGTTAGTCCCATTTTTTGTTTTTTTTCGTTTTTTTTCGTCTTATTCTCGATTTTACCACCAGTTGTTCATCTCCCAGAGGTTTTTTCTTCCAGACTTTTTGTCTATTTGGGATCTTAACCAACCCTTTGGGTACATTCAACATCATCATCCAGAGTCGGAACCATTCAAATGGAGATGTAATTTAGAGGCTTGACAAAAAAAATATATTTAGGCTTTTTTAATGCACACAAAATGATGTTACGAGGCGTGAAGGAGCATGATATTCCTTTTCTTTCATTACTCTAAACTCTCCTCAGTTTTTAGTTTTTTTTTTTAAAGATACTTTTTTTGAGAGGGCTTACGACATTTTTTGGGGATGTCTCTCAACACATTTCAACTGTTTCTGTAATTTCCAGAGACATAAGGCATAATGAAGAATAACATAGTTTTTCATCCAAAATCTTCAGACTCCTGGTGCATTGCTCCTTTTCTTTAGATTGCTACACCCATTATTGAGGGGGGACTATCACAATACGGAATGCACCGTGCTGAAGATTGTAACAATAAAAAAGGGTTAAGACAATGTTTTTTTACAACAGTGGAATACTTTCCTTTTCCTTTGCTTTTAATGGTTGAGTGCGTGTTTTGAAGAGGAAAGGATCAAAGTTAAAGGGAAAGCCTTATTCCTTCTGATTCCAGGTGATACGACGCCTTTTCTAATACAATCTCACTAGTTCTTTGTGACAAAATACTGTGACAGTTTGTCTAAATATCGAATTCACGTACACAGCTTCAGATGTACAAATGTACATACATAACTTTTGCAGGTGATTTGCTGTCTCAAAATACAATAATATTTTAGGGGAACAAATGTATTTAAAAGTTAGAAAAATCCTTTTTCTTAACTGCTTGATCTCTGAACCATTTGTTTTTTCTTAGTCCCGTCTGTTAATCACTGTGATTATGGTTAGCTCAATCGTTGGTTAATTCGTGCTAATTAGGTATGGTCAATTGAGACAAACTGATTCACCTATTTCACCTGAAATGGATTTTAATTTAACTCGCGATTAGGTAATTTAATTATAGTCAAAGAACAGAGGATTAAATATCAGGATAAATCATAAATCTATGGAAGCTGATAAAAATTCTTTTATTTCTCCCCAATACAGGCAAGGCTACGGTAGAGATTAGAGACTGTAAAATGCATTTTTGTCTGCATTTGAATTATATATCTTCCCTATTTGTGTGACGTTATTTTATTATTTGACTGCCTTTTTTCGGGGTGCTGATTACCCGTGTTTTTTTCGAGGAGAATGAACGGCTGGGGGAAAGAGAAAGAAAATATTGTTTTTTTTTCGGGGGAGACGAAGGAGACTTGATTCTTGATGACGTTCATTCTTTCCATCTTCTTTTCAGTGATTTCAGCTTTCTCCCTTTTGCATTCATGTACATAAAGACGGGGAAAGACGTTCCTTTTCTCCCGCCGTTTTGTTCTTGTCACACACCGCTTTTTTCGGACTCTAATCTCATTTTCGGGGAAGCCATTCATATTGATTGTACCGGAGTTTCGGCAGTGGCTTTTGCTGGATGAGCTTTCTCTTTCTCTCTCTTTCTTTCTCTCTCTTTCTCTTTTTTTTCTCTTTCTTTCTATTTCTCTCTCTTTCTCTCTCTTTCTCTCTCTTTCTGACTCTCTCTCTCTCTCTTACTTTATCTCTTTCTCGCTCTGTCTCTTTCTCTCGTCGTCTCTGTCCCTTCCCCCCAAACATCCTGGGATGCAGGCGGAGTGAGATAGTTGCATCTTGCATCCATCTCCTTCCAGCCTTTTGCACCCAAACAAAAATCTGCCACTCCTCTTTGTTCAAATGGACAACCCGCAGCTTTCCCTCCGACAATGCAGCCCGTCCACCCCCCAAAAAAGCCCGCGGTCATCATCCTCCTCCCATTACACCAATATTTTTCATTTCCCCGACGACCTGCATAAAAGAGCGGGTTTTACACTATTTCGCTTCCTTGGATAAACCAAGAAAGAAGATATAAAAAATTATACTAGTGAACCATATATCTTTTGTACATACATACACCTATATATATATATATGTACATTGACATTCACCAGCAACTACCGCCCGGCTATCTCCTCACTTTCTCCCATGTTGCTTAAGTTAGCTTAAGGCTCTCGGGGAAAAAGATTCTTTTCGGGCATTCTACATAGACATTTATTAGTGGGGGGAGGGCTGGGGAGGTTGCCGAGGTGCATACTTCCTTATTAAAACGGCCTTTTTGCCTGGACTTTGGGCAGGGAAGCGAAGGTCCTTATGTACACATTTGGTTTAAGATGAGCCAAGAGAGGAAATGAAGCGGGAGAAGCGGGAAGAATGAGAGAGTTTCCCGGAGTTTCCCTTGACCATTTGGATCTCCTCTGCGTACAATAAGTTCTCTCTGGAAGTTTCACCCCATGCATTTCTATGGGCTTGGTGGAGAGGAGCTCGGAGTGTTTATAGAGAAGAGAGATTGAGGGAGAAAGAGGATGAAGTGGTTGGAGGGAAGACGATATAATCTATACTTTCTTCCACTGAGCTGCTCTCTCTCTCTCTTCTCTCTCTGTCTCTCTCTGAGGAGAAAGTCTTGGTCAGATCATCGTAATCTAATTAATACCCCTCGAGTAGGAGTTAGAGGGGAACAGTGGAAGAGCATCACAGAGTAAAAGGCTGGGAGAAACGGAGGAAATAACGGAAAGAGAAGCTGGAGAGAGAGAAAGAGCAAAAGAGAGAGAGAAAGAGAGAGAGAGAGAAAGAGAGAGAGAGAGAAAGAGAGAGAGAGAAAGAGAGAGAGAGAAAGAGAGAGAGAAAGAGAGAGAGAGAAGTGCTTTGAAACTGATGCTTCTTCATCAATTGCCCGGACACCACTCGATTAGGGGCCAAGAGCCAAAAAGTCGGTATTATCAATATAATGGAGTGTATACATAGGAAGCTGCTATAAAAGGCATTTCTCGGTCGCCATAAAATATGGACCCTTTCGTCTATAGGCACGGCCTTGTACTTGTTCATTGACTTCCTTCTTTTTCCTTCCGCAAATCGTTTTTTTCCTACTCATTTATGGGGTAGGTATAACATAGGGCTTTCACTCTCCGAAAATTGATGGAAATAGTGTTGATCTGAAGCTTTTGGTTACTTTCTGTAATATTGTTTTATATATTTTTTTAAATAATATACAAGAACATAGGTTCTACTGGGGATTACATGTGGTCTTTACGTAGCATGTAGATTATTTCTGTGATTCAATAGCTGGAATTGATTGGCATTATTTAGTCTGGAGAATCGTGTATCAATTCCCATTTTAATCCCACTCGTTACTCGTCTCGTAGTTTATTTGTTTAAATAATGTTTTAATTTTTTAAATAATGTTTTAAGTTTTTTAAATAATATTTTCATATTTTAAATAATGTTTTAATTTTTAATTAATTTTGTGCATTTTTGTGGAGGTGCCAATCATACATATGTATACATATGCGTAAAGAGCGTTTCGTGTTCACAAGGTGTAAAAATGGGCTTTCAAAATTCGTTTTAATTCGGAAAGGTGATACCTTTGCAATTAAAAAGTGCTTTCTCTTGGAGAAAGACGGGATTTTTTTTTGTAAACTTTTTGCGTCGTTTGGGGTGCGTAAAAAACGGAGAAAAGTGCGATTCGTGCCATTTTTTATCAGAGTTGATAATTTTTACATTACGCATAAATAAAAGGGACAAAGAGAGAGAAAGGAGGGGATGAAATTGGGGCCAGAGAGTAAAAGGAAAATTTTGTTTGAAGGAAGTACTTACTTACAAATAGAGTACGACGAAGAAATTTTTTTTCTAGCTCCAGAAAGAACAAGTAATTACGCTTAAAAAGAAATAAGCAAAAAGAGAGCACTAAACTTTTTTTTATCGCATCTGTTCTTGAAAGGTAATGCAATCCACACTTGATTTAGTCACCACTCCAGCATGTATAAAATGGCTGGGCACAAGTCCTCTGTAACTGCCATTTCGCGGCTTTCTCTTTTTTTTCCTTGGGAGAAAGGATTAGGACTTTGCCCATATCTTTTATGGAGAGCTCTTTATAATGGAGAAAGCCCATTTTTTGCTTGTGTTTGTTGATTCCCACAAATTTTTTTTTTGCTACGACTCTCAAGTCTCTATTTTATTCAGCCCTCTCTGCATAATTAAATGGCCTTCCTAAATGGAAGGTTCCTGCAGGAAGGAGCTTTTTATTTGTCAAAAAATACTTTCTCCAAAAAAAAAAAAAAGAAAAGATTTTCTCCAGGACAAAAATATACATGTTTTTTTTGGAGGTTATAAACGAGGAGAAATAAAAGGGAGCCACTACTTTTAGAGTTGTTCCGTTTTGTTTTAATATTATTATTATGAGTTTATTCATCAACATAATACGAAACTCGTCCACATATGAGATAGGGAAATGTCCGTTGTATATATAATGCAGTTTTCTTTTGGGGGTAAATAATATCTGTAAAATACTGGGGGAAAAGGAGGGTAAGCGTATACTAAAAAGAAAGTATGAAAAGTTTTTTTTTTGTACAAAAAGAGATTTTCCCCTCCAAACATTTTTTGCATGTTGAGCAATGCCCGATATTATAATAAGTGGCATGTCGTTATAAACGAAATTCAGCCACTTAACTCGCAAGTCGTAACGGTAATCTTGAAAAAAAAACGAGTGTAATGGCATATGGGAAAAATAAACGTGCGTGAGATTTTTTTTTTGGTGGGTATTTTTTTTCTTCAACAACAAAAGGGAGGAGGAGGAGAAGGGAAAATTTTTTGCTGGAGTTTGCATGTCGTCTGTTTTTTTTGTTTGTTTCTGCCATCTCTAACTTTCCCTCAATTTCCCTCTGTGGCCTTTCCCTTTCCGTACTTGATGGAATTTCTGCGGTTCTTTCCATACACATGATGATAGCTGTTGCATGTTCCTATTATTATTGTACTGTGCTCTCTGCCTCTTTAGTTTTTTTTATGTGTGGAATGTGTGAAAAATACTGAGTTTTTTCCTCACTCAAAAGGTCCCAGTTTTCCTTTTTTGTGCGTGAAGGACTTGAAAAATGTAGGTCTTTATTTTTCACCGGGAAGTTTTTCGGGTTGGTGGGGAATTTTTTTTGTTTATGCCGTTTTTTCATGCTTCCGCCGGCCTTCCCGTTTTTCTTGACCTTTTCCGTTTATTCTTCCTATTTGTTCTTCTATATATATTTTTTTATTCTTCTAGATTCCTCCTGCTCCTCATGTCCTATTTTCCCCTGCATAATGGAAAGTTGTAGTTGGTGTTTATTTTAATTCCATTTATTTTTCCCTCCATTTTTTTTCTCTTCTTCCGGGGCAAGGACGCCTTGAAGGAATACAGGATGTTGATGAAAATCCGGTTGACACCGAAAGACATGAGAATGCCCGGGGATTTGTAGATTTTTTACGTTTTCGCCCATCCACATTTCCTGTCCATGTGGGGGTAGATTTAGCTACGCGAAGAGCAAATGCAGAATAAACACAAAAAATGAGAGCAAAATAAACAAAAACGGGAGAGAGCGGATCTCATGTGTCTTCAAACACCGTCACTTTCCCATCTCCTTTTGTAATAATGATATTTAGGAATAAAATATGGAATTCAAAGGAAGAGAGATAGACAAAATATAAGAAATCCACCAAATCGGTGGAGCGAATGTATTCGAAACGATAAATTATGATTTGAGGTACACGCACAAGACACAATTTTTATGGATGTTAATGCCGTGCTGGGGATATCCGAAACAAAATCCTGGAGGAAATGGCAGTACGCAGGGGGTGAAAGTGACAGAGGGACGTAAAAATAAAAAATAGAGAAAAGGGAGAAGAGAGAAAAAGAGTTTTAGAGGAAGAAAGAGAATATTGTTTAGAGAAAGAGAGGAAATACATGAAATCTGGCCCTCTCTTTGCTCCGTTTATGAATTATGGATTGTGTGCTATTTAAATACATGGAAATTCCATGTGGCATTCAAATGTGCTGGAGGATATTTGCGTTGGGACCAGCAACAAAAACCAGAGGGTCTTGTGGGTTAGTTTGTGTGGTATAAAAGTAATATATAGGATTTCTCCCTCTCTCTGTTCCTTCCTGTAATATGAACTTTTTTTTTATCCCCTTTTTTTCTTGGTCTCTCCCATCTCCAAGAAAAAAAGGGTTGTGTGCGTTGATGTGATCATAATAATATTTTTGGAAGGAAACTCCGGTCCAAACAAACGATGGTGATTATATGCACCGGGAACAATTTTTTTTTCTGGTCCAAGTGGGAGAAGCAGCGGGGCAAAAAAGGGCGAGAGAGAGAGCGAAAGAGAGAGACAGAGAGAGAGAGAGAGAGAGAGAGAGAAAGAGAGAGAGTGAGAGCGAAAGAGAGAGAACGAGAGAGGAAATGGGAAACCCCAGCCGAGAATATTGTTTCGTACAGTAAAAACAAATTGTACAAATGTTGTCGGAGAAAAAAAAAGTTTGTGGGGAAAAAGCATTATTGTTGTTTAAAAAAATCCATCTGTATAACTTTCGTGGGGGAACTTGTAATAAGGCATATTTGCACAAGGACTTCCTGGAAGCACAGGGTGCATTTGGGAATTTTGAAAAGTTCTGGGAATTTTTTTTTAATCTCAAGCTTCCCCTTCTGAATTATAAAAAGTCCAGGGAAGCTCCTCGATAGTATTTTCTGCAAGTAATTGATGACAATGCAGAATCGGAGGGCTTTATATGCAAAATTATTATTTGATTCGCATACGTAATTTTCTTGGGGGGTGCATATTCCCCATAGAATATTATTAGGCGATTTGCCTTCCGATAAATGAAGCCCAAATAATTATTTTTGTCATCTCATGCATAATTATCTTTCCCGCTCAATCTTTCCCCATAAAAATTCTTCAGGTTAAGTATTTTGACCTTCAAGACACCGGAAGGTCAAAGGCCGGTAAATAATTTAATTTAAATTCTTAATTCAATAAAGACATCATCAGTTATTTGGAGAGATCATTTCTGCTGTAAGTAATGTTTTATGTAATTTTTTTTAGATAATTTCTCCTGTAAATAATGTTTTATGTAACAAATACTGGAATATTTTTTGTAATATTGGCAGACGACAACTGCTTCCGATTTCCTTGAATTCTCGTTAGGACATTTGTGCATTTTCTCCTTCTTCCCAAGCGACAGTTGCATGTCTTTTCACAGGAAAAAAAAAGTTTGTGCAGAGTATCATTGGGATATTTTTGGCCCCTTTCCCCCTTTGGAAGTCGTAGAAGAGCATTGAGGGGAGGGAAAAGCCCGGAGTGACTTTTTACTAGGAAGATCAGCGTAAATATCCTTGTAAGGAGCATGGAGGGGAGCCGGAGACATTCTCCCCTAATAGTATTAGACGTGTCGGTTCCTTATGCGGGTGATCATTGGGAGGGAAATAATAGTAATAATAATATACTTCCCTGTAGCCTCCCAAACAGCCGACTTCTACCCTTTCTGTATGTCCACAATATACAAGTCAAGTAATGTGTGCATCCCCATATATGTTTGTCTCCAGGATAACAGGACGGCGGTAAGAGGGCATTGTACAGTTTTTTCCTATGGAATTTTTTCCTTGGACTATGGGCAAGGGATATAAAGGGAGTATTATGTTAAAGGGTTATTTACTGAAGAGGAAGGAAACAGTCTCATATAAAACGTGTTGGCTCTTTGCGGTGGAAGGAGGAGGAGGGGAAGGAGAGGAAAAAAAATACACGGGTTGATCTTGTCCAATTTTCCGCTCTGACAAAACTACACTCATCATCTGGGGAAAGTATAGAGGAGAGAGAGAGAACGAGTGGAAGAAAGAGAGAGAGAGACGGAGAAATAAATATAGAGACGAAGAGAGGGACAGAGAGATATAAATATAGAGATGAAAAGATGGTCAGAGGCGGCTAGAGAAGGAAAGAAGTGGGAAGAAAGAGACATCAACAGAGAAAGAGGGGAAAGATCGGAAAAAATGTAGAGAGAAAGGGAGAAAATTAGCAAGAGAAAGGGGAAAATTTGGAGAACCTCACTAAACGAGAAAGGAAGCGAAATGGAGAGCAAAAAAAGAAGAAATAGGGACAAATACAGACCAAACCAGAAGAAATAGGGAGCAACAAGAGGAAGAACTAGGTAGAAAAAGGTGACACATTGAGTGGTAAATGGAGAGAGAAAACAGGCAAATAGAGTGAGAAATAGGGAGAAAAAAGAGGAAGAAGTAGGAAGAAAGACAGATAAAATAGGAAGAAATAGGAATATAGAAGAAGAAACAGGAATAAAGAAGAAGAAATAAGAAAAAAGAAGAAGAAATCAGAAGAAAGAGAGAAAAAAGAAGAAGAAATAAGAAGAAAGAGAGAAAAAAGGAAGAAAGAGAAGAAAGAGAGAAAAAAGGAAGAAAGAGAAAAAAGAGGAAGAAAGAGAGATAAAAGAGGAAGAAATAGAAAAAAGAGGAAGAAAGAGTGAAAAATAGGAAAAAAGAGAAAAAAATAGGAAGAAAGAGAGAGAAAATATGAAGAAAGAGAGAAAAATAGGAAGAAAGAGAGAAAAATAGGAAGAAAGAGAGAGAAAATATGAAGAAAGAGAGAGAAAATAGGAAGAAAGAGAGAAAAATGAGGAAGACAGAGAACAAAGAGGAAGAAATAGGGGAAAATACAGAGCAAAAATAGAGAGAAATAGAAAGCAAACAAGAAGAAAAAAAGGGAGAAATAAAAAACAAAAAAGAGGACGAAATAGGGAGATAAAGGCAGCAAAAGATAAGAAAAAAACGGGAAAAGACAACAGCAGAGAAATGTGAGGAAAGAGCTGAAACGAGAGAAACAGTGAAGAAAGAGAGGGAAAGAGTGAGAGAGATAGGGAGAGAGAGAGAGACAGGATGATAAAAGTAAAAGAGCGCAGACATCGCCTCCTCTCCTCTCAAGTCACATTGATGATGGCATCTACTTACTATCTATATGTTTATATTAGAGGTTGTCAGTCCCTTTTTTTACACACTTGATTCCACACAGGAGTATAAAATGGTGCCTCCATGCTTCTCCAGTAGGAAAGCATCTCTCCTGGAAACTGGTTCGCCCTGCCTGGGATACAGTCACTACCGGAGTATTGCCTAATGTATATCTATGTACGAAATGTACCCCGCTAAGTATTAGGGACTCCTTTACATTCTATTGGTTTATTAATCTTTGATGACGATAAACGAGTTGTTTATTCACTCAACTTTTTTTTTCTCTCTACAAAACATACATATGTATACATACGTTTTTCTCTTATAAAACTACTTTTCTTTCCCCTGCTCTCACTTGTCCAGAGCCTTTCCTTTTTTTCCTCCGGTGAATGGCATGGAAAAGTTGTTTGCTCATCGATGCTTGAGTGGCTGGTGCAAGTATGCAGTTGTTAGAGTGCAATAATAGTAAAAAAAAAAGGAGAAGGGAAAGACTGGTGCATTTTACAAATGTGCGTGCACTTGCCACGTTTTACCATGTGTAGTTGGCTCCTTAACTTTTAGGGGGTTTATAGTATCCAAGAAAAAATTCGAGAAAAAAGGAACATCTTCCAAGGAGGAAGTAAATAACTTCTTTTTTTTTCATTTTCTGGTACTATCCCACCACTTCTCCAGGTGGGGGAAGAGTGGCTCAAAAAGTGAGTGGGAGGGCAATATTTGAGAATGGAGAGCAAGGGAGGGAAAAGTTTGTGCAATAAAAGTGAGTTTGATATGAAGAGAGAGAGAGAGAGAGAGGGATTTTTAGACGAAATGGAGACAGAGAAAATGTAAGAGAGAGAGAGAGAAAAAAAACGTCAGTGCATTTGAAAAAGAAGAGGAAAAAGCGGTAACTTTGTACATGTTTTTGGTGAGTTGGAGGAGCTTCTCGTATGGCTATAGGCTGTATAATGTAGTGTAAAGGAATGGATTTCCGATGGGTAATTCTCCCTGACTTCTGACTATCGGGAGAAGCTTCTTCTGGCTCCTTTTTCCCTTTGGGGGGAACTCAAAGGGACGAGCTGATTGGGTGACGAAAAGATGAAGAGTAAAAGATGGAGGAGACGGGGAAAGATCAGGGAGACGCGGGGAACGAGAGGTGACATTTAGGGATGGAGGGGAATTTTAAACATGTAAAACGGAGAAGGAAAAATGAAGAAGAGAGAAACAGAAAAATGAGAACTAGAAAATCAAGGAAGAAAACAAAGAGACAAAAAGGGAAATGAAAAAGGTGGAGAAAAAGGAAGTTTAACGGAGGAGAAAGCAGTACATAGACAAGTGAAAGGAAAAATACGAGAGAATAGATTCAAGTAAGACGAGAGAAATTATAGATTAAAGAGAGACGAGAGAACAGATTAAAGAGACTAGAGAATATATTACAGAGACGAGAGACTAGATTAAGAGAGACGAGAAAATAGATTAAAGAGACGAACGAATAGATTAAAGAGAGACCAGAGAAGAGATTGAAAAGAGACGAGAGGCTAGATCAAAGAGAGACCAGAGAAGAGATTGAAAAGAGACGAGAGGCTAGATCAAACAAAGACAATGGTAGTTACGGAATAATTGCATTAGAAAGGAGACATTTAATAAATGGCGTAAAACTCCGAAAAAGAGAGGAACACCTTCACCAAAAAGGACCGAAAAAACGTCTCACGCCCTCCCCGCGGAGATTGAAAGGAAATGGAGGGAGATCGGAGGTGATAAAAGGGAGAGAAGATGTCCTCAGAGAGGTGGCGTGCGGAAGAAACCGGAAATAGAAGGTTTAAAAGGGAGAGTAACCAAAAAAAAGAGACGTATCTATATACCCGGGAGTTTTGCACTCATGTATAAAAAAACCGATTTTGAAGAGGGCAAAAATAGTGGTAGAAAATACGGGAGATTGTCCAGATCAGATGCACCGTATACCGTTGATATTACTATGCACACACGGAGACGGAGGAGTAATTGAGGCAGTGAGTGAGGGAAGAATCGGAGGGAGAACTAGAAAGAGAGAGAGCGAGAGAAAGAGAGAGAGAGACGGAAAGAAAAAATGTGTCTCTCTCTCTATTTGTGACGACTGTTGTAAGTGTCTCCTGTTGCCGTAAGTACATTGGGTTTACGACACATACATATATGGGTCGGCATCTCTATATTTAACATTGGTTGAGCAAGGGCCTGTCTGAATCTCCTTGTCGTACGACACTCCCGTCTCAGGCCAAAAGTAAATGGGAGAAGTGAGGCAGGGAGAGGAACAGTGGAAGTTTTTCAATGGGATGGAATTGGATTGGAGTCAAGTGGAGAGGAAAGGAGTGAAATGTTGACTGCATCTTCCGTAAAGCATCTTCCGTTCAGCATCTTCTGTTCAGCATCCGCGGCTTCTTCCCTTTAACTCTCCATGGTTTACGCTTCAGTTCAACCAAGGAGTGAGATAGCCTATAGGGATTTTGCATCTTTCTCTTCTTTTTTTCTCTTGCATCTTCCGACGAAGTGTGTACTTCCCCCAAAAAAAGTTGAATATCTTCCGTGCGGTGTGTGACAGGGTCCTCAGGAGAGGATTAAGGCTACTTCGGGGTTAGAGGAAAGCATTGGGAGCAGGTTTCCATCGTCCTTTCATCGTCCTCCTCCTCTTTTTCTCGCTTCTCCTCTTCCCCCTCCGCCTCATTATGTCCTTTTTACTAAATCATCTTATTTCTCCACATTATACTGGTTTTTATCAGTGATTCCCTCCGTTTACTCGTGTTCTCTCTCATTTCTTTCTGGTTCTGTCCTTGGTCCATGGATTCTTGTGGGTACTAATTCCCCAGTCACTATCCGATGGATCTGCCGGCCGGAGATCACATTAGTGGGAATAATAACAAATAACCATCACACCTACCAGTTTTCTCCCGGGCTAAGATGCGAAGATGTGGGTCATAAGCAAAATGATAAGGCACTATTTAATTCCAGGTATGCTCCAAAATTCCAAATATCTCGAAACATTTGGACAACGTTTTTTTGTGGGTCCTATATGTTCCTATGTTGCACGTGCTTTTATGGAGCTAATCTACATTAGTAGATCAGGAACATGTGGGAGGGGCTTTATTTAAAAGCCATGTACATTTACTGGGACGGCGCGTTCGGGCAGATAAGGATTGTTGTGGTCCTTTTAGTTTGATTGGAGGGGGAAAGACGGTTAGATAACCAAGGAGAAAGGGCGATAGAGATGAAGAGAGAAAAAGACAGGAGGGAAGTCTGTGGAAAGAGAAAAAAGATTGATGAAAAAAGAGAAAGGGAGATAAAACCAGAGAAAGAGAGATAAAAAGAGAAACAAACAAAAAGAGAGAAAGACGGAAAGATAAAGAAAGATAAAAAGAGAAAGGAGTAAAGAGGGAAAGAGAGAGAGAAAGAAGTAAAGAGAGAAAAAGAGACAAAGAAGCAAAGAGGGAAAGAGAGAGAAAGAAGTAAAGAGGGAAAGAGAGAGAAAGAAGCAAAGAGAGAAACAGAGAGAAAGACAGAGAGAGAGAGAGAGAGAAGTAAAGAGGGAAAGAGAGAGAAAGAAGCAAAGAGAGAAAGAGAGAGAAAGAAGCAAAGAGAGAAAGACAGAGAGATAGAAAGACAGAGAGAGAGAGAGAGAGAGAGAGAAGTAAAGAGGGAAAGAGATAGAAAGAGGCAAAGAGAGAAATAGAGAGAAAGAAGCAAAGAGAGAAATAGAGAGAAAGAAGTAAAGAGAGAAAGAGAGAAGTAAAGAGGGAAACAGAGAAATAGTGAGTGAGAAAGAAATGATAAAGAGACAGAGAGACTATTCCTGCAGGAGTCTCGCTGTATGTAATAAGAACTAAAGAACCATGAGCTGGTAGTGACTAAAGCTTTGGGTTCTTGGAATCGATAAGTCCCTGTTACGAGATGTTAATGGGCCGACAGTGAAACAAAGATGAGAGGCTTAGTCGTTTGCATAATTGCTCCAACTTCTCTCTCTCTCTCTCTCTCTCTCTCTGTCTCTCTCTCTCTCCTTGGTTTTCACTGTTCCAAAAACTTAAAACAAGGGAGGAACTTGAACAGATACTACTTTTGCTCTCTCCTCTCCGTCTTAAAGTAGCTTCTCCTCCTTTTAAAAGGCATGGATGTTACGAGTAACTCCACATGCACGTGTGCCTTAACGGGATGGGTGTGAAGACAAGCCGGAGGAGGAGGAGGAAGATGAAGGTGTGAGGTATTAAGGATTTCCAACCTCATGCCAAGATCCATATGGGTTTTATATATAAGAGAGAGAGAGAGAGACAAGGAGAGGAAAGTCTTCCCTCATTTGCATATACCTTCGCTCGCCAACCTTCTCACTGTGTCTCCTGTCTCTCTCTCTCTCTCTCTTCTTTTCTTCCGTCATCTTCTTAGGAAGGCACTGGGGAGCGAGAAAGAAGTGAGATAGAGAAAGGACCAAAGAGCTTAGGGGCTCTCTCTCTCCTTCTTTCTCTCTCTCTCTCTCTCTCTCTCTCTCCTTTCCATCTTTTATTTGTTGGTTTTCACTCCCGTGGACTCCTCCACACGCTTGTTCTACATGGGGCCGACACATTTAAAAGACAATGTTTACATGAAATATCTCCTTGTTGGATCTCTCCTTTTGTCTCTCTCTCTCCCTGTTCTCTCCTGACAATATGAGGATGCTTTTGTTCCCCTATTAACGGCCTGTCTGTACCTAGCTCATCTCCTACGATCCTCCTCCTCATCCTCCTCCTGGTTACATAGTTCTCTGGCTCCTCTTCCGCTCCCCTCCGCCCCTCCCTATTATTTCCTCTCTTCCCTCTTTTCTTCTCTCTCTTTCTTTCTCTGTCTTTCTCTCTCTCTCCTATTATTTCCAAAAAGGAAGAAAGCTCCCGGTTGACAGGTCTCTATAATCATAACGGTAATAGTCCCCCCAGAGTCGTGCGTACGGGAAGACGCATGTTATTGGAGGCACCTGGAAGCCCTTTATTTCTTTGGGATGGACCTCTCTACTCTAATATTTTTTCAGTACCCATGTATGTACACATATATTAAACTCCACATGCGTACGTATTATGTATGTATTTCATGTGTGCTTTTACCCATTTTTCCAGGGCTCGGCTAGGTAGGCCAGTGCGTTATTGGGCTCGTGCCTATTTGGTCGTATGGGTGAGGATAGTTTTTTTCTAGGTAATATTCTGGGGTTGGGAGCACATAAAAAATGGCAGACTGACCATTTCGTGTGAAACCGTGCATACATGAATTTTCAATGGATGGGATAGCAATAGATTTCCTCTTTGGGGCCACTTGATCCTTTCCGTGGTGGGTTTCATATGGATTTTTTTTTGTCGCGGATCCTTGTGGGAGATGGCAGGAGACGGATTAACTGTCTCTGTCTCTTTCTCTCACATTCTTCTCTTTGCTTCTCTTTCTCCTCTCTCCTCTTATTGTCTTATGTTTCTGTTTATGTAACTCTTTCTCTCCTTCTTTTTCTCTCTTTCTCTCATTCTTTTTCGTTTTTCTAGGTTCTCACATTATTTCCGTATTTTTCTTTTTCTTTTTAGTTTTTGGCTGTTTTTGCCTCTCTCCCTCTTTTTCTCTTTCTAATCTCTCTCTCCCTCCCTCGCTCTCTCTCTCTCTTAATCTTCCTCTGATCACAAGTATTCCTCAGGGCTTGTCAATTGCCAGGGAGATTATTCCTGTAGATATCATTGATGTGGGGGACTTTTAAACGAATGACTACTCCATTTGGAAATTCCTGTACACTGTATCGCAACAAGGCCTGTGAAGGACGGGAGTGGTAATGGGGATGTGGCTTGAGCTGTTTGAGGAAAGAGGGAGAGTGGGAGGGGGAGAGTAAGAGAGCGAAACTGTAGTCTCGACAATAATAATTCACTGTTGTTGCCGATACTTTTTCGTAACGTTTGATTTGCTTCCATAGACACTCCATTTCTCTCTTTCTCTATCTCTCTTTGCCTCTGTCTCTCTGTCTCTCCCTCTCCCTCTCTGTCTCTTTGTGCCCTCGCCGAAGTCCCAGTGGAACAGTTTGTTCCCTTTTATCCTCTTCTCTCTCATCCCTCACAAGCTTCCCAACGATCTACATTCGGGAAGGAAGGGACGGTGGAAATTTTGAAATCTGCCAGCATATTACTGTAGTGCGTACAGACATGTGTATATGTACGTTATGTATATCATATATATATCTATCATATGAATATATTCACATAAATACGTACTATTTTGGGCAAAAGGTTTACCAGAATTGACGTCCTATGAAGATAGACGGCAGCGGCAGGGTAGGCTCTATGAGGAGTGGCTCAAGTTTTATGAGAGCACCATCTTATCTCCCTGCAGGGGTGAATCTTCAAAGTTGGGCACTTTCTCCCTCTTTTTCGCCATTGTCTCCTATACATATACATATGTAGAAGTCGTATGTATTCCCTATATATTCCCTATATGTATATATACATATGGGGAAAATCCTGACCTTAATATCCCATCTGTATATGCTTACACACTTAATGTTTGTGTGTGTTTTTGGGGAACGGATTTATTATGAGTTTACCCATGAATCTCCTCCTCCTTTTTGCTACCACTCTTTGGGGCTTGCGGCTACAAATTTGTACTTTTCTCTTTCTATCTCCCTTTATTTCTCGCCCTCCATCTCTCTCTCTCCCTCTCTCTCTCTCCCTCTCTTTCTCCC
>JAQGBT010003052.1:0-21161 GCA_034698585.1 Disparrhopalites patrizii | reverse complement strand
GCTTAGAGAGGGAGAAATAGAGAGACCAGAGAGAGAAAATGAGAGCTTAGAGAGAGAAAGAGAGAGAGCTTAGAGAGAGAGAAAGAGGGAGAAATAGAGAGCTTAGAGAGAGAGAGAAAGAGGGAGAAATAGAGAGCTTAGAGAGAGAGAAAGAGTGAGAAATAGAGAGCCCAGAGAGAGCTTAGAGAGAGAGAAAGAAACAGCTTAGAGAGAGAGAAAGAGAGCTTCGAGAGGGAGAAAGAGGGAGAAATAGAGCCCAGAGAGAGAAAGAGAGAGAGAAAGAGAGAATGAAAGAACGAGAAAGAGAGAGAGAGAAAGAGCGAGAAAGAGAGAGAGAGCGTAGAGAGAGAAAGAGCGAGAAAGAGAGAGAGAGAGCGTAGAGAGAGAAACGGAGAGAAACGGAGGCTGGAAATAGAAATAAAGGTAGATAGAGAGGAAGAGAGAGAAGAGAGAAAGAAACAAGGGAATAGAGAACAACCTAAATAGGGGGAAGGAGATAGAAGAAATGAAGGAAGAAAGAGACAAATAGAGAACGAAATGAAGAAATAAAGAGACAAATAGAGAACGAAATGAAGAAATAAAGAGACAAATAGAGAACGAAATGAAGAAAGAAAGAGACAAATAGAGAACGAAATGAAGAAAGAAAGAGACAAATAGAGAACGAAATGAAGAAGGAAAGAGACAAATAGAGAACGAAATGAAGAAGGAAAGAGACAAATAGAGAAAGAAAGAAAAAAGAAAAATGCAGAGAGATAAAAACGAGAAACACGAGAAAAAATAAAGCTCTTTCTGCTACAGGAATCTGATGTAAGCCGGTATTTACAATTTAATTCCAAGATATAAGAGAGGAGTAGCACACAAGACTGGTATTGGAGCTAGGAGGCTTCACCAACAATTACGATGGAAGGAACTGATAGAAAATCATGTTGACACGGAGGAATAAAGAGCAGGAATGAATTCCAGATGTTTACCGGCATTAGTGGAATATAAAAAATATAGAAAAGTATTGTCAAAAGCTTAGACATGATCATTTTCACATTTTCATTCTCTCATTCTGTATCTCTTGTCTCTTTCTCTCTCTCTCTCTCTCTCTGTCGCCGCAATCCCTCGACACCCGTCACTTCGCACATGTTCTACAAAAATTTTCGCACTACCAAATGAAACCATTTTCCAACTGATTTGTTACCCTGATAATGTTCATGATGTAAAGAAAACATTGGGGTAAGTGACAGTGTGCGTCAGTCCCGGTGCAGTAGTAATAATTTATTATGTATTAATGTTGACTTATGTCTTCATTCTGTCTCGACGTTCACGGCAGGAGCGAGGATGATGGGAACGTTAAACTCTCGGGCTTAATTATTTTCGTAAGTCCCTCTTTTCACAGTTACTTATCATTCTCATCATGCCGCATCCAGAAGGGAATTAAATCCACACTAAGGCAGTGTTGAATCCCATTGTCACTAAAAGTGTCTTTCATCCACACACATGAGAATGAATGCGGTACTTTCAACACATTTTGGAATTTTTTTAAAAGTTTACAGCCTCTCTTATTATTACTTTTTTCACCCCATCTCATGTCATGGAGAAAGTAATTTTATCTGATAAAAACAGGAAATTCCTTAATTTGGAATACCGAAGTACCATAATCAAAATGTATTTTCTCCACATTTTCCCGGCGAATTCCAAACGACACCAGCTACACGTATTACCCTATTTTTATCAATGCTTTCTCCGCAAATATGGTGTTTTTCTTCAGTTCAATTCACTGCTTTTTAATTGATTCATTTTCACCATTAACATTCCCATTTAAAAAAAAAAACTTTCAATTATTTAATTTATTCTAAAATTTGTCCCAAAATTCGGACAAAGTATTTTTTTTAATCGATCTAGGAATTACGTCAACATTCAATCATTTCATTCAATAATTTATAATTTGAGAAATTTCTATTTCTAAGACGCGTTTTGAATCCAATCCTTGATTTCCCTACAAAATTATGACGTTTACACGGTACAGACCGCAATATCAGCAGTTATTAAATAATTAAATTCCAAGTCATTCCTATATCCCCCAAGAATAGATTGGGAAAATTGGGAGAAAAAAACAATTTCCTTCCAATTTCATACAGACAGCATAATTTGACTAAAAAAATATAAGGCAGAGATACGCTTTGCAATCGGAGGTAGGCACGTGAAACGTTAACCCTTTTACCACCGAGTAATTCTCCAAGCATTTAAAATCCTCCGTAGGCAAACGAGTTGCCACAAGGACGAAAGCACCACCTGCCTTCCTCCAACAAAGATTGCAAATGCTCCACTCGCATCGCCAGAGAGCGCAACCATTATCGGAATAGAGATAGATGTTAGTTGGGAATATCTAAATGGCAAATCTGTTGGGAAGCAAGAAAAAAGGGTTAAAACATATGTACACACTCCTCAATCCACGTGCCTTTGGATAGCCTCGGCTTCTCCCTATCCTATGTACTGTATGTGTTCATATTGTATTCTAATCTGTTTGTATTTTTTTTTTTCTGTACCAAAATAAAAAACCTTCTCCTAACCCTTCCACGGGGAATTCACGTGCACAAATGCGAGGATGGGAATGAACGGTGCTACTATAAAAATGTCTATTATTTACTTATATCAAATATTAACTTATAATAATATCTTGTACAGAATAGGATCAACTTATTACTAACCCCCACCAATGTTTTTCTAGAAATATCCACGAGAAAAAAAAAATTACTCATGAAATCTAACTACATATTTTAGAGGCTTTGACGGCAAAAGGAATCAATTTGGCTTGTCATTCCCTTGTCACTTGTCAGCATTTGCACTTGACTTGGCAAGTTTTTTTTTTTTATATATACTTCAACCACAAGTCAATAAATAGAAGCTACTGTATTTGCTATTGAACTTGTATTTTTTTCTGTGTTTACGCATACATTTTACTTCGTTCCTCATAAATTCTTCCAGGGTGGTAGGTTTAAAATGCCAGGCATTTTTTCTCCTTTGTAAGAAAAGGTTATTGTGGAGAAAAACATGAATAGAATTTCTATCAGAGGCCACCAGAAGACATTAGGGACGTACATATTGGGCTGAGAGAACACGTTTTTTTTACCCTCACCTCATTTTATGACTTTAATACTATTGATATTCAAACATTTCTTTTTACCTCAACACACGTTCACCTTGTCAAAGTGCAATGGAAATTAGTGGGAAGACGTGTGAAGAGTCCCAGTGACAACTTTATGTAGATTATTGTAAAGGATAGATTGTGAGAGAGAAAATAATAAAAACATTGCTAGTTTTTTCTATACATAATTAACTTTTTTCCACCCCAACCAACCAATTAAGTAATGAGAATATTGTGACATGAGCTTGGGGCAAAGTGAACCATTATACACTCCACCCGTTATACCCCTAAAACTATATCAATAGATGTAAAAATAAAATGTAAGTAACTCATATTATTTATGTACCTTGAAGGTATATTTGAACAGAACAATTTTTTTTTTTTGTAAAAAAAAATGTTTTCACATGGCAATATGGCAATGGTAAAAATCAAATTATTCAGGGCATAATGTCCTAATCAAGTCTTTACGGCTTCGGGCAAATGGCAATGAATCAAAATGGAGAATGTTTATACATAACATTAAAGCAATGCATCAAATGAAGTAAAAGCGCTTCGGGCACACTTTTGAATACATTTATTAAGAGTTACGGGGGGAAATTCATTAAACTCACAAATAGTATTGAGTACAAGACAATGCCTGTGTAGTAATCTTTGACATTTTTTTCTTCAAAAAAAAAAAAATGAAAGTTCACCACGAATGATGGACGTGGCCAGGAGGTATACATAAGATATTCTACAATATTATTCAGCTCCTTCTAAAGGTGGCTTCAAGATTTTACAGCATTTGAGCCCATTTGGAAATAAAAATTGCCGCCCCACACTACAAAGCTTGCCGTCTTGTTGGGTGAACCGGAAGGTGAAGAAGCTTTTTGTTTCTTGGAGGGAATAAAAAAATATTTAACTACCGATTTTATTGTTATATCCCATTATAAAGTTATTAATGGTGCCGTGGCATGCTATCAAATAATTTTCCACACGTGTTATTCCTCCCTTTTACAATTGAGAAGGGAAACGTGAGATTCTGGGAATGGCTCTTAACCCTCTCCTCCCGAAAGGGGAATGCCTTTTTCAGGCTGCAGGGGCTGGACCGATGAAGAAGAAAAGGGCCCAACGGCAGAACAAAAGGAGTGCAAAGACAAGAAAGAAAGGGAGAGAGAGGCAAAGAGAAAGAGGGAATGAGAGGAAGACACTAAAAAGGGAGATATAGAGAAAAAGGGAGGAAGGTAGAGGATAAGTGAGGGAGAAATAGAGCAAAAAGAAAGAGAGAGAGAGGAGAGGAGAGAGAAAGAGGGGGAAAATGAGAAAAATAGTCACATAACAAGGATTAGTGAAACGCCAGGTAAAAAGGGGCAACAAATAGAGAAAAGAGAATAGGGATAAAGGGAGAGACAAATCAGAAAAAGGAAAAGGAAAGAGACCAATCAGAAAAAGGGAAAGGGAAGAGACAAATCAAACGAGGGAAAAGAGGAGAGAACAGAGACAAATCAGACGAGGGAAAAGAGGAGAGAACAGAGACAAATCAGACGAGGGAAAAGAGGAGAGAACAGAGAAACGGGGAAAGAAAAAGGGAGACAAAATGGAGAAAGAGACAGATGGATTATAGAGAGGATCTATAGAGAAAGGGAAATAGAGAGAAGAAAATCTCTCAGGTAATTAAATTTTTAAAAAAATTATCGATTTGAAAATTTTGCAATGGACAAATCTTCTTAAATGACTCAAATGTGTATAAATAACTTCTTTTCCCGTGTAACTAATTTTTCTGTGTAGTCTTTTACCATGAGTCTCAGCATTGTTGGCATATATACTTTGAATTGATTTGAGAAAAACAGCTAGAAAAAGGCCAAAACATTCAAGTTCAAGCCTTTGAAATGTGTACCTTATAGCCATAAGAAATGAAAACTAGTTAATCCATATACAGATCATTCTCGAGAGACCCAGTCCAGCCCTATTGCATAAAAAAAAGTTAATGGAATTGGATGGTAAAATCAATTCTGAAATAAAACCTGCCTATAGATATAAGCAGTTTTAAATCTTTAATCACATCTAGAGATTTCATTCAAAAGACACCCCAAAAAATTGAAGTAATTTTTGGGAGAGGTTACTATAAGTCAGGCCTCAATTTACCATGGAATAATTAGTTGAAGCCACTTGAAAAAAAAACAACCCAAGAATCTCGGCATGCGTGCCTGAGCAGGAAGAAGATAGTAAAAATTGTCGCCTACACTTGTCTTTTACTATTCCCCGTGATAAAAGCCATGTAATTGTAATTTTGGAGCTTCCAATACACACGATGGAGATAATACTCCCTAGAGACACAATGAGAGGGGGTAACGGCAACTTGTTATTAAGTATCATTACAAAATTGTGAAGATAATACACAGTTTAGAAAAAAATAATATGAAGGGATTGTGAAACAATGAAATGACATCACGATGGCATTATTGCATACCTTCTTCCTTTCCCTCTCCATCCACATTCCTTGTGACAGGCGGCCTTTGAGTGGACTGGAAGACGGTGTGTGAGACGCTCAAACGAACAGAATTCCAGTCAATGAAATGCAGGAGTTCCTGCACAGAAGTCAATGAAGTCATATCGGAAGGGAAATGAAACGGAATTTGTAAGAATAACTGCATGTTTTTTCCCGTTAGATTTTTTTTTCTTTTTATCTCTCCGTCTTTCCCTCTTTTAAAACAATAAAAAAGTTCTTTTTTTTTCGTCTTCCTCCAAAAAGTTCACGGTAACAATGGAAGTAATAAGGAAAACAATGAGGTGACTCCCGCACAATTTCCAACGTTAATAAAATGTAATAACAATAAGCACCAACTCCTCACAATCGTCAGTCGGACGGTCAATAAAAATAAATAATGACAAAACTGTGTTTTTTTTAATAAAGAAAAAACTCTTCAAAAAAAGAAAATATTAAGCCTTGAGATTTTCACTAATGTTGTCAACTGTACTGAAACGACCACCCTGTATTTCCGGGCACTATTGTTGTCATAAAGGATTCCCCGGCCTCCGTCAAACACTCGTAAACGGGATCTTGGTGCCGCCTCATTTTATTTCGATACCCTTTAGTCTCTTAAACGTCGTCCCAAACATGTAATTTCGTATATTAAATGACTAATTTGTTTAAGTCGTTAACACTTATTTTTTTAAAAAACGGTATATTTTTTGGAGACGTTTTTTTTTAACTTCCTTTTCTCCCCACTACACAAAATGTCTCTTACGTAAAAGTTCCGCAGCACTGGTCTTCGTCCTTTCACGGACTGTACAAAGGGTTATATATTTTTCAGAATCAAAAGGAAAAAATAAAAAAAAAAGAATTTAAATAAATTAATAATGTATACAGAACACGTTGACCAAGCCCAAAAAAAGATGAATGACAAGGAAAAATCAGTCAATCTCAACAGGAGACAAAGGAGTGACTGCCTCTACCAACTGACTCTCTCGGCTCATATGAGAAATGTTTGTGCTGAAAGCTCCAAAAGTCTATTTGTCCATTTCTCTTTCTTTTTTTTTTTTTATATTTATATTTATTTTAAGTCTCTTTGTCGTCCATACAGACACAGAGACGTATGAAAGGAAACGTGTATGTAGTAGATGGAGGTGGTGGGTAATAAATAATAATTATGATGATTGTGAATGAACAGAAACTTCAATCAGTATATTAATAAGCAGTATATAACTTCTTTTTTTTTTGGTACAGTGCTATACTGGAGAGTTCACAACTCAGGTAAGTCAAGGTCTGTCAATATTTGGCACTTGAGTCCCCTACGACGAAAAACTCCCTATAACTGATGGCTCATCTCTTTTTTATTTCACTTCTCCCTATCCACTTCAGAATCTTTCCCTCCTTCCTTCCCTCTGTACAGAACACCGTTTAATGTGTATGTGTGTGTGTGCCAGAGCCTTTTTCTTCAATTTTTTTAAATTTTTTTTTTCCTATGCGCCCATCTGGCTATAGGGCAGGCCCCATTGAAGATTTTTTTTTTCAATCCGTGCGTGGGCTTACAGTAACTCATAAAAATTTCCCACGAAGAGAGTAAATACTAATGTGCCCGTGTATAAACCCTTTTAAATACTGTACTGCCGTCGCAACCTTGCCAAGTTCACACTATGACAATGTGTACGTGCATGTCCTTTTATGTTCCCTTCCCCCCCCCCAAAAAAAAACATGGACATACATATGGCTGTAATCTGTCGTAATCCAAAACATACTTTAATATTCCTCATTTTGTCTATCAGCTCATCACCAAAAAGGAAGGAACTAAAAATAAAAAAAATAAAAAATAAACAACTATTCCCACCGCTGTCATCCTTTCATAAATTACTTATTTCAAGACAATAAAAATGTTTTGCTGGGAATATTTTTTATTTGGGGGAAAAAGTATATTTTTTCCATTTAGTTCCCCTCTAAATCAGTGTTTTTTTTATAATGAAGTAATGATGGAGATATTACCAATATTTCCCCATTAATAGTAAATCCCTATCAATATCAATGAGATCGGTAGTAAGTTAGTAAGACTCTGGAGGTACAACATCTGTCCATTTGGTTGGATTTTGACAGGAAGTGAAAAAATCGTACATTTCCACACATTCGCCAAAAAAAAAAGGAGGTTTACCTTCTCCTTCCTTTCCCTTCTTACACACTGGAGCGGGAGCATTTATTGGCACAAAAAAGACAAGCTTTGTAAAGACTGTAAAAATTCAAGCTCATGTCAGTCATAAACCTCAATTTCTTTCAAATTTTGCTCTACATATGTATATGAGGAAGACCTGGGGGGGATTTTCCGGCCTGTATTCCCCCCTTAAAAAATGATCTCCTTCAACAATAAACAACGTCCGTTCATCATCATGGGATTTGTTTATACAAGAGAAAAAAAAAGGGACTCTAAAAGCATCCGTAAAGGAACATCAATACTTATGTAATCCGTGTCAATGAAATGAGAGAGTTTTTTTTTTAAAACAAATAAACAATTCCTTCGTCAACCTACAACGTATTCCTCCCTCCTTCATCTTCTTAAAGCCTCTTCAAATAATTACACAGTACACACGCATTTCTCCGCCTTATATTACATGTGTGAGACATTCCACAAACCCCGCCACATTACATTTGTATTATTTCTCTCTCTCTCCCTCTGTCTATGTGTGGGGGGGGGGGGAAAGCCGTAAAAACGAACACACTTGAGATTGTTTTTCCTCTTTGTTATTATTTCTTCCTCTAGTACACCTTTAATCTTGGGAATAAATTACGGTGTCAATACCAAAACAACATTTAGAGGTACTCCTTTTTGCTCAAAAAAAAAAAAATTGCTCTTATAGTCAACCTTCTTGACCATTACCAGAAAAAAAAACATTCAGTGTATTTAATAAGCATATCTGTAGGACAGACTTTGATTGCACCTTATATACTATGGAATAGGTAGTAGGCCAAAAAATAATAATTTTAAAAGTGAACACTGCCATTGTTTCCCCCCCCCCCTCCTGTTACCTTCTATGTAGGATGATCATCCACGTGTTTTATCTTCTTGGCTTGACCATTTCCTTTCCTTTAAAATTCAAATTTACATCTCTCCCCAGTGCTTTTGCCTATCTTGAACCTCCTGCAACCAACTGTTTGTAATTAATTAATATTACCAATTTTACTTTTGGTAATTAGTTATAGGAGTATTGCTTCACAAGTCTGGTCTTTGATAGAGTTAGGAATACACACATACTATATATATATGTATGTATGTACCATGAGCAATTCCTATTGTTTTATACTACACTTGCACACAGATACACCTGAGCCAAAGGAATGTAATAAACATACAGATATGTCGATGTACAAGGACCGCCTGAGTGATGGTACATTCATTTCTCGTAGGTCAATAGGCCTGCTGTGCCTAAAAAGTCCATTTTTATTTATAAGGGTAAATCCAACATACAGTGAATGTATTGGAGGAGGGATGGGAGTATTTTTTTGATAAAGACGCACATATAGGCAAGAGGAGAAAAATAATAGCACTCCACCTGCATGTGCTTAAAAGCATGTTCTTTAGATTTTTTTTGATCAAATTCTACACCGCATCCCTCATGTGTTGGTTGCACCTCATACTATCCTTTTTTATTTTTATGTTTTTATACAGACATTACATATACATGTGATCAAGAAGCCATGTTCATAAATGGAAGTATGGAATGGCAAGTTAAAAAAAAAAAAAAGTCAACAAGTCATCTTTGATCCTGCATATTGATACATGCGTTGTCACTCTTCACAATTTACCTTCATCTGAACTACAATGCACAACGATAGAGAGAGAGAGAGAGGGAATGAACAAGTATAAAAAGGCTACTGAATAAAAAGGAGACATCTCCTGCTACTACAATCACTGCTACTACTACTACAACTTTTTTCATGAGGAGATTACCATCTAAACAACGAGAGTGAATGGGGGACAGTGCAAAAAATTTTTACGGCCAACTAATATAAAATTCATACAGAAAATAATAATAATAATCACAAGTCGGAGATTCTAAACATTTTTTTCGACTCCCCACGTCAGTTTAAAAGAATTTCATGACTGATAGGGGAGGGGGGAAACACATTTTAAGGGACGTGGGACGTGTACCGACATTTAAACAAAAGGTGGAAATCGTGTGCTGAAAATTCGGAATGCATATGGCTTTACCCAAAAAATTGTAGCTGTAACATTTTACCAGTACGTAAGCAGAAGCAAAAATGTCATTATTATGCAAGGAGCTTTGCACAAAGACATTGTTCATAGTATTAGCTATCCGTGTTTTTGAAGGGGAAAAATCACATTTCTCCATATATACACACATACCTATACATATAGGTATGCTCAATAATATGACGAAGGAATGAAAATATTTTTTATCCCCAAAAAAAACCGGATGTAAAAAGACAAAGTAAATAATATTTTGGCTTTTTCCTGCAATCACCGCCGTGTTTTTTATCCATTCTACGATCATCTATGGCGATAGCATATGGGGACAAATCTTTTAGTGTCTCCGAGAATTGTCTTCGCTTTTTCTCTGACGTTCTTTCCCTAAATTCTATTAATTCGGTCGCTACCTGCCTTTCCCCTGCGGCTCTCTTTGGTCATTCCCGATTTTCTTCTTGTACTAACTCTCCCCATTATGACCATTTAGGCCATCATGTTTGCATAACTCTTGTTAGAAGGCAGGGCTACACACAGGTGATTATGACGATGAACTTTTCTCTCTCTCTCTCTGTCTCTCTCTCTCTCTCTCTTCTCTCCAAAACTTCGTGTTGTTCGTGAAGATGCAAATGATTGTAATGTATGCAATTATATGCTTTTAAGTTTTCGACAATAACGCATGTTTGTGTGTGTACATGCACGCAGGAAGTTACGACATCGCCGTTGGCCTCTTTGTGCATGTGTATTACATCTATCCACAATCACCACACACACGGAGACTTTCGGTCTTTGCGTACTCTATACAATATGAATTATGAAAAAAAAATTATGCATCCCAAAATAAAATTCTGCCATCCTTCAGTATGCATTAGTGATGGGATCCAAATTTTTGCAGCCCCACCGATGTCGTCATGCCTTCCCTCTTCATGTACTCTTTACCAGGAGTCGTGTTACCGCATTTCTTACTTGTTGTTTACAGGGATGTAAATATTTATTGACGAGAATTAAAGCGACATGTGAATATCAAATATTCAACTACAACAACAAAAAAATATACCTGAAGAAGCTCCCTTCCCTCTTTAAACGATATGCTTACTCTTGTCCTGCCAACATTTCAACAGTTTTTCACCTCTCTCAACCCTTTTGTTCTCCTTCCAACGTCAATGGATGGAAGGGGAAAAGTGGATGAGAATGGAGGACGTGAATGTTGGAAGAGAGAGAGAGAGAGAGAGAGAGAGAGAGACAAATGAGAAGGAATATCCAAAAATCCTCTATTTAACGTTCCTATATATGCTTCCACTTTTAAATTATCCCAAGAGACCACGTGTGTGTCCACACATATCTTGTTTTATGGAAGGGTGAAGGAAGGGATCATTTCCATACCACCAAAGGAAAGTCAATAACAATGCAATTACTTATAGATTTTTTTTTTTGAACGTCTATCTTAAGTGTCCATACTACTCTTCCCGTACGGAAATGCGTACAAGTATACGTATAGACTTGAACAGGACTAAATAATATGGACATGGAAAAAAGGGAAGGAAAAAAAGGGTTGAGTACCATTCAGATGAGATGAGAAGGCGAGCTTCAAAAGAGAAAAATAAGAATGCAAAAAGGGAGTCGAAAAATATGGGGATGTTTTTAGGGATTTAGTAATTGCACCTGTTGCGAAAAAAAAAACAATTATTCAAAATTGTAATAATAATAGCACTATAAAACACAAACGAGGAAGGGAGATGTGTAATTCATCCCTTCCCCATCCTAGTTAATGGGGGATTATGTACTGTACAAATGTGCAAGAAAATATTTGGGAACAATTTCCATAAATTCCTCCCCATAAATTAACCATGAAAAAGTGTGTAAAATTGGAAACAGCAATTTAGGGATTAATAATAGCCCTCCATAATTTAATGGGCAGGGACCAACCGCAAGAGGGAAAGGGAGCAAGAGAGGGAGGAACAGAGAGAAGATTAGAGAGGAAAGAGAGAAAGAGAGAAAAAGAGAGAGAAAGAGAGAGGAAAAGAGAGAGGAAAAGAGGAAAAGAGAGAAAAAGAGAGAGAGAAAGAGAGAGGAAAAGATAGAGGAAAAGAGAAAGAGAGAGAGAGAGAAAAAGAGAGAGAAAAAGAGAGAAAAAGAGAGAGAAAGAGAATGGCTCATTACATGGGTCCACAAATTTTAAAAACAAGATAATATGCCTTTTTGTGAAGTACACTGTTAACAATTACGTGGCACTTGTCAATATGTTACAACGAGAATTATGTTATTAATTCATTACTGGAATTACGGACTTTAAAAGCATTTTCCTGTCCTCCCTTCATCATGTTGATAGCCTTTGCCATGATATGATGCAAATCATGTTCTTATGCCTTTACACCAAATGAAAGCAAGAGGAAGAGAGAGAGAGAGAGAGAGAGAAACCCTTTAACACACTCTCTCTCTCTCATAGCCTTTTCTTCCACTCATATTATGTCGACCTACGCGCCATGTTACGTGGACAAGTTTGGAAGATCAGGAAGGACCGAAAATATATGAGGTGAAAAAAAAACTTGGTGTGTGTGCGTTCGCATTTTTGATCATCATGTACAAATACATTACATACTTAATACCATAAGAGAAAATTAGGTGGGAATGTTTACATCTAACAACTAAAAATTACGTTTTTTTTTGTAGAAGCCGGTGAATAATTGTGGATGGTCTCTACGTTATGTACGTATACATACGGAATTACGATAATAAAAAAAAAATAGTTTACTAGGTAACTTGATTACACTAAAAGGTAAATGTTACAATGTGTCCAACAAGCCAAACTCACCTCGAAGTGGCAAAGCAGCAGTTCTACTAAAAGGTAAGGACGACGTTCTGGACGGCACCATCTTCAAGCCTGTTATGGAAGATTCACAGACGACAGAGAGAGAAAGAGAGAAAGAGAACAAAAAAAAACAAAAACAAACGTATTGTATTTACATGGACAATAATGCCATCCTGTAACTATTATTCCTACTAACTACCAAGTGTATATAGTCCAAATCAAAAAAAAAAGGAAAGTTATCATCTTACGTCACTACGAGTGCGTCTATTTACATTGTTTGGTGGAGGAAAGGAAAGCTACCGGGATTATAAAGATTTATTTTTAAAATGGTTTTTAACGGATGATTAAAAATCGGTTCATTACCATAATAAACAAGACCGTGACAATAACTAATTAACCGATATTTCTAAATATGGACAAAGACAAAATATGCTTGTGAAAGCATTTTTTTTTTTAGGATTGCAATTCTCACATTTTTCGTTAGGTGCTTTCATATTATATACACATACATTTACATTTAAGTAGCACTTACTCCAAAAATAAATACTTTTTTAATGTATTTACATTCAGTGAGCACGAAAATCAAAAATAGGAATTACTACTGGCTTTATGGAGGACTTTTGCTGACACAGTGGATTTAGGTGGATTTTATTACCAAAATAGAATTAAAAACTTAAATTAATTACAAGAAAAGAAAATTGAATGAAAAGGGAGTGTTTTCAAAGGAAAGCAATAATTATGCATAGATAGAAATGACTGTATATTTATTTAACAAAAGGGTTTAATACAAAACCAATTTACAAGAACACTCTCATTACAAATGTTAAAAAAAAAAAGCTTCAAAAGCCAAACTATTGGTTTTGTTTTGGAGAAGTGTTTATAAATTGGACATTGGAGTGATAATTAATTCTAATGAAAACAAATGAATTCCATCATTTACACAAAAAAGTCAACTGCAGCCTTTAGTATTGAAATCTCCCGAAAAAACAAAATAATTCCATTGGAGAAAATGAATGAAAATGACTCCCAAAATAGATTGCGTGACACAGCAAGTCCTCACACAAGGCATTCATGATTAGAGGGGATACTAACTACTGCTGGATTTATTTTTAGAGAGGAAACGGAAGGGAAATGATTTGTTTGTTTTTTTTTTTTTTTGGTGACGCAAGTGACTATCATGTCAATGTTTTTTGGACATATTTTGTTAGTTTTTTTTTTTTGGGTAGAGGGGAGAAATGTATTGGAATGTTCTGTACCGGCGTTGAGCGGTGTAGAGGCAGCTAAATGTGACGGTTGTGGTTTTCTCCTGATGCTTCTCGACGAGTCTATCTGATTTGTACTGTGACTACTTGTGGTGGCTAAACTAGTTTCGGTGGCCAATCTGGAGGCTCCCTTTGTCGTTCCTACTGGTATGTGAAGTCTTCTTTGACTTGCCGAGTTATCAGAGGCTGATGACAGATCACTCGTTTGCCTATGACTCTTGGCAAGATTTCTCTTCACCCCTAATCAATCACCAAAAGTCAAAGTCATAATAATCATTGGGTGTACAGTCAAGTATAAGTCGTTGTATGGGCACAATTTTGACATGGTACACATATCCATTTCATTATTTCCATATTCATTATTAGCAAAAAATAAAAAAAAAAATAGGATGCACCCATTTCCCAAAAAGAGGTATAGTCCTAGTACACAACATTATTATTTATTTCCTGCACATCATACACAAAAGCATCAAGAGAGGGTGAAAGAGGATGTTTGGAGAGAGGAGATGGATTAATGACTTCACTCAAATCTCGTCTTTCAATCCAAAAGAGAGCAAGGGGAGAGACATTTTCTCTCGTAATTACTTAACCTTTAACTTTTTTTTCCCCCTCCTCTCGTTCCATCTCCTTGTCACATTGCGTTTAATTAACTGTCACCCTCCGTATTATTCCAAAGGCAATTGGTGTATGGCTACAAATTGCCCACCAACCATCTCATCTCTAGTTGAACTTGTCGTTGACGAGGGTTTACCCCTTTTTTTTTACTGACCAAAAAATGCGGCATAAACAATTCACATCATCCGGTTCTACTTTTTATTTGTACCAAATTACAAAGCAACATATGCTGGAGGACAATTGGGGGGACAAATCACATCTCTTGGATATATGCAGAAAAATTCAATACAAAAAAAAAAATAAAGGATACCAAATACCAATGGGAGAGGCTATGGGATCATCACCAAAAGAGCCGAAAAAAAATATGCCGTCATCTGCCCTTGCAGCTCATTATGATGCAGGGAACACGTATTTTTAAGCTAAAAAGGAAAACATTTGTCAAGGGAGTTCCTTTGAGGATGCATGAGCTTTGAGGATGACACATGAGGGATTAACCCTTTGCTGATACACACAATCCAGTCCCTTGTTTTCCCGACCTCTGCCGGGGGGGAGGGAGGAACATCCCTGAACATAAATAAAATGTTTTACAGGGGGTGCTACCGAATGGATTGGGATATACAATAATATTTTGAGGAAATTCTAGAGTAATGAGCCTCACGCTATGCTTCCTTTACACCACAACAAGATCATTGTGAAAGGGGAGAGAGAAGGAGATGTGGGGGAGGGCTATGACTTTGTCACTGAGAGTGTAGCTATTTTTTTTTTTTGTGAAAGCAAATATTTAATTTATCACTCGTCATTCTTCCTAATACATCCTCTGTGTAGCACTCAGACGGATGAATGCCTTCCAACCCTTATTTCCCCTCATTTCCAATTCCCATCCATCTTGCCGGCCCCAATCATCTTTGATATTAGTAGTCGTCAAAGCACATGATATTGCTATTTCAAGGGTGTACTAATAATTCTCCTCTATTTTCTGCCCTGTACTGTCACCCACACACACCACAGAATTCATTTTGGGTGGTGAGCATATTTTCTCCCACGATTTTCCTTTCTCTGTCTCCCTTTTGCTCTTTTCTTTCTCCTTCTCTGCCACTTTCTGCCTCTTGGACTTTCTTTCTCTCATTATTTGGCTGCCTCTTTCCTCTTGGACTTTCTCTCTTTATTTTGCTGTCTCTTCCCTCTTGGACTTTCTTTCTATCTCTTGTCCTTACTTTCTCTCTGTCTCTCTTTTACTGCCGCTTTCTCCCTCTTGCCCTTTCTTTATCTCTTTATCTCTCTATCTCTTTCTTTGTCTTTCTCCCTCTAACTGTCTCTTGCTCTTTCTTTGTCTTTCCCCCTCTAACTGTCTCTTGCTCTTTCTTTGTCTTTCTCCCTCTTGCTGATTCTTCGCCTTCCTTTGATTCTTTCTCCCTTTATTTTGCGAATGTTTCTTTGCCTTCGTTTTTCTTGATGTTTCTTCTTCTGTTTCTTAGTACTTCACTTTCTCTCCTTTTCTGTTCTTAATATTCTCTTCCTCTGCCTTTTATGTTTTAGTGCTTTCTCTTTTTCTTGACATTGAAATTCTTCTCAGCCTTTCTCTTTGTTTCGATTTCTCTCTTCTCTTTCATCCTCTCCTTTTTTGCTTACCCTTCTTTCTCCCCTTTTCTTTCTGCCACAATTTCTCTTTCTTTAGTGGGTATGTCTCTTCGTTTTTCTCCTTGCATCCCTATCTCTTTCTCTCCCTTCCCCTCTCTCGCCCTTTCTTTCTTCCTATTTGAGCCTCCTTCTGATTTTGTCTTTCTGTTCCTCTTTAGATCTGGTTTTTGCTCAGTTTCTCTCGTAATTTTACTCAGTAATTCCTTGCTGATACGTGTATATTTCCCTCCCTGCCTCCCTCTCTCTGTTGGTTTCTCATTTATTCTATCTCTATTGGTGTCTCTCTGTCATAAGTTGTAGGACATGGGAAGAAGGGAGCAAACAAGTCATTTATAACTCCAAAAATTTTAATAGTCAGATAAAAAAAAAAGGTTGAGTGATGGCATTTCCGTTGATCCATGAATAATTCCTTCATTTTCCTGTCACCTTCTACCTGCATATGTAGGTCCCTTATCCTCTTTGTCACCCATAAAGTACGGGGTGTCACTTGTGTACATACCAGTATCATTGGATACCTTTATGGCCTTGTAAGTACGTTTCCCTCCATGACAAAGGATAAAAGTTTGCCATTTCCTCCGACTATTATTATCCTGACAATTTTTGCACCGGTCAAAGTCATGTGCATATGTATGTACGTACTTTCCCGAGCCCAAAAGTATGGGATGACATTTCCCCTTCCCTCTACCATACAAAGGGAATCTTTGCAAATTCGGAATAATAAATAGGATCAATAGCGGGCGTAGCCATATGTGTTTCAGCAAGTGAATTATATCCTTATTTATGACCCCCATTGCCTGCACAAATGCGGGACAGCATGCATCCCCTACAGTATGTAGTGTAATACATACATGAATAATAATTTGTCTAGGTACTCCCCGGTATTTTCCAGTGTCCTTCCAACGACAATAGAATTCCTCCTGGATCAATATAATGGTAATCAATAAGGACTTTGTACATACACACATCCACGGGCGAGGAAAGTCATTGAGAGACAAACGGGCTTTTCTATATTTGAGAAACTCTTTGGTCTCACACACCCATGTCATTTCTGGGAGGGAAGGGAAGGGGGGAAATGCATTAAATAAAAAAAACAAGGGGAAATTCCAGACAGAAAGAATCGATTCAAATGTAACTACACCATCAAATTCAAATGGGACCCCATCACCTTTCTTGTAACTCCACTCTTTTCTTCTCTACTTGACATTCTCTCTTGGGAGCAAACACATTTTTGGGGGGCTAACTTACGATTTGCAACATAAACTTCTCCCGGGTAGGAGAAAAAACGGGACAATTAGCCTTGCACGATATACATGCATTGAAGGGAGGAAAAGGAGGGGGGGAAGGCTTAAAAAAGCGGGGAGGGAGGCTATATTAAAGGAAATGAGAACAATGCAATTGCCCGGAACGGCTTTTACGTATGACTTCTCCAAACCTACAAAAGGTTTCTCCTACTCTTTCTCTCTCTCTACCTCTCTTTCACCCTTCAAGGTGAAAAAGAGTCACTTTTAGGTCATTAGAATGTCATCGCATGTGTTTGATCACGCATCCTGCTATACAACTGGCTCTTGCAGGCTACCAATATATTTCTATTTAAAAAACAAAAACAAAAAAAAACAAAAATATGAGGGGAAAAAATTGCATCCAAATGCTTGGTTTTTTTCTTTCCCATTTCTTGTCCATTAAGTGGCAACGCAGAAGATTTAGAAAGGATTGCCTTGTGTATGTATGGACATCACAAACACGTAATAACTGGAAATTCAATGGTACATGAAGTGCATACGTACCCTCACCGGCATTTCTTTCTTAGCGGAAAAGCAATAAAAGGAACAATTTCTTTAAATCTGAATAATTGCCTCAGTAATGATTATTTACTAGGAGGAATTGGGAGAAAAACGACCGGCATCATTAAACATGAGAGAGAAATCTTTTTCTCTATTGAATTGATTGGTTGATTGGATCATTCATATAGAGTGCAAAAAATGCGAGAGAGAGACAAAAAGGACTTTCTCTCTCTCTCTCTCTCTCTCTGTCGATGGAACAATGAAACGATTGGATTTCTCTTGAAAGAAAAAAAAATCAGAAGGGGAAAAACGATGGGTGAAGTAAAATATTAAAAAAAAAAAGATTTCCCTAATCGTGTAAGTGTATTTAAATTTCATTTAGGATCTCTTATTACACTTGCACACTTATTATAAGAGGATTTGTGAAAGATTTTATTTTTTGAGTTCTGCAAACTCTGTCTGTTTCACCCCCTTCAATGTGCTTTACCGGCCGTGACTTGAGAGAAAAGGCAATGGAAGGGAACAATGAAGTAATAATATTAAGTACAATAACTTGTCTTCTTTTTCGGTACTGATTACGCTCTTTTTTTTTTGCCCACATAATAGTAATAATAATAATAAACCAGTGAAGTGAGCCTTTTGAATGAGGAATAAGGATGATAATATACAAATTACAAAGAAACACTACTAATGGAAGAAGGAAAGCCAATCAATCGGAAAGTTGTAGAAATCATGGGAGGAAATGAAAAGGAAAGTTTGCTTCTCTCTCTCTCCCTCCCTCTTTGCAAATTTCTATAATATAAAAGTATATATATGTGCACAACAAATTATGAATATTAGCAAGTAACCTATAATTTTATTTTCGTGGAACATTTTTTTTTCTCCCCTCATTTTGAAATGGGTGAGTCCTCTTTATTATGTATGGTGCATGGAGGAGATGAGAGAAAAGTGAGATTTCATATTTTTTCTGACTAAACGACTTCTTACACGACCAAAAGAAGGGGTAAAGGAAGAGAGAGACAGAGAGAGAGGAAAAAAGTCAAATATAATAAATGAATGAACGTGAACAAGGGCTAATGAAACTTGGCGTGGCCAGATTATTTAGTAGTCTCACACGTTATGGAGCACAACAAAAATCTTGTTTTTTCTCCTTTATAATAAAAAGTGCATGTGTGTGATTTGGATCCCATACCTATATTTACGTAGTACATACATATGTGCATGTAAATCCATTTCTTGTCCATGAGGACATTAATGGGTTAATTCTCGTTCATCTCATTGCCCCATACCTTGATGGAGGGCACGCCAATGACGATAAAGGGGTGGAAATTAGCATAAATACATATGTATATATACATATACAATCCTACCATATTTTTAAACGTGATAATGGTGACCATGCCCTCAAGATAAATTAAGACGGTAGTACAAATAATTTCAATTGCCCGTTAATTATTCTTAATTTATTTTAAGTAGTATTTTCACCCACATATCCATTTTTAGATAAGAGCGGGCTGAATGGGAATAAAAAATAAAAATGCGGAGAGAAAGAGAAATAATGGGAGACTTACGGCTCTTACTGGCTCCAGAAGATTCCTGTAGAGATGATTCACTCTCGGTGGAACTTTGCACGGAGTAGCGATCATTCTCATGATTATCAATCAACAGACTATTGCTGCTGGATCGAATCCCGGAAGTATTATTCCTTTCATTTCGAAGATGTGTTAGTTGTCGGTGACGAGCCACGGAGCTGTCATTACTGGTCGTAGAAGTCCCATTTGGGGGTGGTATACTCCGTTGTTTTGTTTTCACCGGATGTGCCATCCTCGACGTATGGGTACTTGAAGTGGACGTTGTGGATGTGTTAGCAACAGATTTTACAACGTCTTTGGCATTTATTGCCGGCCGGGGCTTGGCGTCGTAATTGATCTTGGACATGACAGCGTCCCACTTATTCACTTTCTTAGTAGTCGTAGCCGACTTCTGTCTCGGAGCTGCTGCCGTCGTTGTGACTCCCATTCTGTCCGAACTCTGCACAAACACAAACAAAGGACACAACTGTATTAGCAAAACCTGTTACGAGAGAAACTAAAATGTAAGACAATACCTATCATGTATTATGGGTACATGTTGGAAAAGCAGATCGATACTTTTCCCCCTTTCAATGCCACCACACATTATATCGGAAGCTTATCAAACCGTGAGTGAGCAACAGACACAAGGACGATAGGACGAGCGGGGTGGAGGGCAGAAGGACAGAAATTATTGGAGACGGAAATGGAGGAAAAAGCAAGAAACATTATCAAGAGAGAAATGTCGGAAGGGGAGAAGAGAGAAAGACCGGCAGAGCAAGGAGAGAGTAAACAATGAGTAAAGGAATGAAAGGAGGAAATAACGAATCCAAACGTGAGATTAGGGAAGATAAAGGGAGAGGAAAGAGAGAGAGAAAACATGCAAGAGAGAGGGAAATGATATACATAAATAGAAAGAATATGAACGAGGAGAGAGACAGAGACAGGCGATATAAAAAAAAGCGAAACAGGAGCGAAGAAAGAAAGGAAAAATGCGAGAGAGAGAAAGAGAGAGGGTCAGTGAGAACAAGATGTGCAGAGAGCGAGACAGAGAAAAATAGAGAGAAAGAGTAACGAGAGAGAAAGCAAGACAGAGAAAGAGAGAGAAAGACAAACAAAGAGGAACACCGAGAGAGAAAGAGAGAGAAAAGAGAGAGAAAGACAAACAAAGACGAACAACGAGAGAGAAAGAGAAAAATGAGAGAGAGAAAGAGAAACAAAGATAGACAAAAACAGGCAAAGAGGTCGAGAAAGAGAAAAAAAGAGAGACAAAAACAGACAAAGAGAGTCAATAAAGAGAGAGAAAGAGAGACAATAAAGAGAGAGAAAGCGAGAGAGAGAAAGAGAGCGATAGAGGGACAGAGAAAGAGAGAGAAAGCGAGAGAGAGAAAGAGAGCGATAGAGGGACAGAGAAAGAGAGAGAAAGCGAGGTAGAGAAAGATAGAGATAGAGGGACAGAGAAAGAGAGAGAAAGCGAGATAGAGAAAGAGAGAGATAGAGGGACAGAGAAAGAGAGAGAAAGCGAGAGAGAGAAAGAGAGCGATAGAGGGACAGAGAAAGAGAGAGAAAGCGAGGTAGAGAAAGATAGAGATAGAGGGACAGAGAAAGAGAGAGAAAGCGAGATAGAGAAAGAGAGAGATAGAGGGACAGAGAAAGAGAGAGAAAGCGAGAGAGAGAAAGAGAG
>JAQGBT010003051.1:0-21167 GCA_034698585.1 Disparrhopalites patrizii | reverse complement strand
TGTATTCATAATTAGGAAAAACGCGTATTTTAATTCGAATTTTAATTCATATTTTTTCGGATGTCATACCTTGATTATATCTGTACCATGCGGACAAAAGGAGGAATTATATACCTGGAAATACTGACGTTGCAATGGGTCAGATGCCTATAAAAGTCCTAATATGTTGCAATTATTCATTGCAATGTGCACATCCGACCGCACTCCCTCAAGCGGTCATCATTTTGACGACAGGAGAAGAAAAAGCGTTGATTGGCTGGATAGCTTCTTCCTCCGTGAATGGGAAAGAAAAAGCACGGAGGAGATTGGACAAGAGAAAGTCCTGTCTTGGCTAGGAGAAAGTGGTGTTAACCTAATTATGTACAGAGGACATCGGAGTAAATTGCACAAAACAGATTAGACCAGATTTTCTTCCACTCAGCCTTTCAGCTCCTCCACTGTGATGGGACAATATCGGGCAAGTGTGGACGCACAATGACTCCGAAAGGGAAGGTTGCTTTTTTTAAAGGATATAAAATGCAATTTTACATATATGTACATGCATACCCACAGAGAGGGAAATTGTGAATGAAGACGGAGATGAAAGAGCAGTTAACAGACTTATGTCACCATTGACATTTACCTCAACAACTTTTCCCCGTATGTATACCGGCAAAACTACAGAAGACGATGAAGCATGATAAAGTGGGTATTTTCCAGCTATGCTCTACGTTTTTCCAGAAATCTGAAAGTAAATAACATTTTCCTCCTTTTTACACGCAAATGCAGGGCTGTGTGCCGGATTTTTGGTAGATAGAGGACATCAGGAAACAAGAGTGCGTTTAACTTTTCCTTCCTTCACACAGACAAAAGGGGGAAGCAATGTTTGCGGAAGACTGAATAAGCTTGCATGTATAAGTGACTTTTTTAATGGTCCAAGAGGAAGTGAGTGTGAGAAATTATTTTGTTCCTCTCCCCCTCCCCCAGGAAAAAACAGAACTTTTTGTATAGGTGAAGGAGATTCATCTGCATTGTTCCTCTTTCATGATGATATTCTCTGCATAGACACTGGACGTAGTGCTCCTTTCTCCAAGCTTTCTCTTCCCTCTGACTTTCTCGCTGTACAAGGCTTAATGAATAAATTCCAGCCAGCACCACAGCATACTCAAACATCTATATACATGTATCTATATACGTACGTATAATGAAGAACTTTCACTGTCAGATGCTATACAGATATGGTTAATTTCAATTCATTGCCCAAGTGAATTTAGGGCACAGTGCTACTCTTGACACTCTCTAATTTTTTTCCATTTTTAAAAGCCTTCATGCAGACATTGCACGATTTCTCTCCCTCTTCTTCTTCACATTCTCTGGCTACAGCGCCACGAAAATAATTTCCATCGTTTTATCTTCCTTTCTCTCTCTCTTTCTTTCTCTCGCTCTCTTTCTCCCTCTCCCTCTCTTTCTTTCTCTTTCTCACTCTGAGAGCTACGATTACTCCGTGAATGAGAGCAGTATAATGTAGGTAGTATTGGTGTGTGGATGAATTCGGTTTTTTTTTCACGCTAACTTTGGGAATATTGTGGCTACTAGAAAAAAGATAAAGTGAAGGAGAGTGGCGGGAAACATGAAAGAGGTAGAGGGCCAGGAAAACCAATAAAAACGGAAAGAGCCAGGCAGAGAGGGGGCTAGGAGTGAGAAAGGAGAGAAGTGTGTGAATGGGAGAGAAAGAGCAACTGAGAAAGAATAAGTGTGTGAATGAGAGAGAAGGTAAGAAGGAAGAAGTGTTTGAATGAGGGAAAACTGAGAAGAAAGTTTGTGAATCCGGGAAAAACTGAGCAAGAAAATTGTGATTTAGAGAGAAACTGAGAGGGAAAATGTGTGCTTGAGAGAGAAATTGAAAAAGAGGAAGTGTGTGATTGAGAGAAAAATTGAAAAAGAAAAAGTGTGTGATTGAGAGAAAAATTGAAAAAGAAAAAGTGTGTGATTGAGAGAAAAATTGAAAAAGAGAAAGTGTGTGATTGAGAGAAAAAGTGAAAGTGTGTGATTCAGAGAAAAATTGAAAAAGAGAAAGCGTGTGATTGAGATAGAAATTGAAAAAGAGAAGTATGTATGTGATTGGGAAAGAAATTGAAAAAGAGAAAGCGTGTGATTGAGATAGAAATTGAAAAAGAGAAAGTGTGAGAGTGAGAGAGAAATTGCAAAAGAGAAAGTTTGTGGTTGAGATAGAAACTAAGAAAGAGAAAGTTTGTGGTTGAGATAGAAACTAAGAAAGAGAAAGTGTGAGAGAGTAAGAGGCAACTGAGATAGAAAGAGAAAGCCGGTGGTGGAGAGATGAAGAAGAAAATAATGCATGTCTGTGATTGAGAGTGAAAAGAGAAAATTTGAAGGGAAAAGGGAGAAAAAACTGTAGTGAAGTGCAGGAGAAAGTGAAATACAGACAAAAAAAGAGAAAGGAAAAGAAAAAAGATCGAGCAATCAACGTCCCTCACCTTTTCTCATTTAATCTCTGCAGAAGAGGAAAAGGTATATAGATTAAGGCATAGAAATCGATACCTATACGTTCGGTTACATTGAAAGCACACATGCATACGTCTAGGATGCACAATGTCCCACTATATGAATTGAACCGACAACATGCAGTATTTCACCCTATTTTTTTTTACTCACAAGGAGCTTCCGTCTCCCCTCCGCCTTGTCTTCTTTTTTTTCTTTTTTATTCTTCTTCCCCCGCTTTTCTCACTCTCGTTTTTGCCTCATTAATCAGAATTGTCATCGCTAACTCTATCTCATTTCTTTCCAATTTGATGCAATTTATCTCCCTGATAATTCCTTCTTTGTAACTCCTAATCATTTCATTTCACACCAAGTGTCTTCAATTCTTTCACACTTGTCCTTCTCCACCAACAATTAGGCAGAAAAAGTGTTCGAATTACTGCCAAGAAGGGCTCACTTTTGAAAGAAAAAGGCGATGAAGACGTGTTAGCGAGAGTGGGAGAGAGAGTGTGAAAGAGGGGAATAGACGAGAAATGTTCTGTCACACACAGATGGAATTTACTCTCTTCAACGAAAATTGCTCTTAATTATTGTTATAGGTGAATTCTCTCTCTCTCATTCTCTCACTGTGTCACTAGAAGAAACTTTTGCTGACAATTTAATCCTTATGTGAAAAACTGTGTGAGTGAGTACAAGAGTACCGAATGTCTCTCGTCTCTCCTCTTCTCTTTTCACACTTGAAAATCTTCAAAGGGATGGAAAGAAATTGGATCCACAAAATGCGTCATTTGCACAGGAGCTGGAGGGAGAAAGAGAGAGGTGGAGACAGTTTCATCTCTGTTTTTCCGTATGAATTGACACGTGCATTCAGGAGCAGGGCGGTAACTATATTTGGTAGAGTTTCGTACATAAAAAGCCTTGCAGCACCTAGATACACGAATGAAACACTAGTATGACCCATTACAGAATTTTATTGCGAAGAAAGCATCATGAAAATCCACATTTTACTGGATTTCAACATTTATTGGATTTGTAATAAAATTCTGAATGCGGCCTACTACTGGCACTACTGGCACTGTATTAACCTCCAACACTCCCAAAAATCTTTTCATTCACTGCGAAAAAGGACACTCTTGATGAATATTGGTGGAGTTTTTAACCAATTTTGCCGCATCCGAATATTTTTGGTTCTAAGGCAGAAACTGAAAAGTTAGCTATTTTAGACACGCCAGGAAAAAACTACCATATTATTTTGGTTTTATTTGTGAATGACCTTTGAAATCGTTTTGGTGGACGCCACAATAAAATGTTATATTGTAAGACGTTATGGCTCCAGTCGTATAGCTGTGCGGGTTTTTACGGGGGTGTCAAATCCAGTTGCCGTCCTGTACATCTGCCGTCAATGTTTCTTTGTGACACACAAATATCCCCACTCTTTTGTTGTCCTTCTCTTCCATCCGACTCAAAAACTTAAAATAATTCCAAATTAATTAATGTGAACGCTCTCGTCATGGAATCTCCAATTTCTGGGGGAAAAAGCAACTCTTTGAGTCAGTTTATTTTCTTTTATTCTCTCCTTTTACCTATGCATGTTATGTATGAACATGGACGACCTAAATACGTGCCACTTTTATTGCTTTTTACTTGGTCGTAAACATTTCTTTGAATTTCCTACTGGCGTCCTTGTTCCCTTATATGATATCAAACCAGCAAATGTGAGTTTCCTCTCGGGCACACTCACAAGGATCAGATACGTGTATGCACGAGCGTCTTTTGAGACTGAAACCGATCCCAATTTTTAGAATATTTTACTTTTTCTCTCCTTTTCTCTCTCTTTCTTTTTGCTCTCTCTCTCTCTCTCCCTTCCTCTCTTTATCCGTCTCGCTCGCTCTCTCTTTCTCCCACTCGGGCTGTGTTACTTTCTCTGCATCCCCGAGATGAGAATTTCGGGCGTTGTAACAGTAATTAAGGGTCACCACCAAACACATACCGGGAATTTCAAATTAATAAATGAAACTAGAGATAATAATCCGAATTCTTCAGTGATATGAGCACAAACAAGTCGCTCGGCGTGATTTTAAAACTTTATATGGAATGAATATTGCGTATGTATCTTGGTCATAGACGAGGCTTTTCCAAAATGTCCTTGTACATCAAAAGAAAAATCCTGGACTTTCCTCCATTGAAATGACTCCATACAGAGTCCCAACCATTCTCATTAAAAAAGGAGACAAACAAACACATGAAAGGTGTAGGTTCAAAACGGTTCAGGTACAGAATTTTCAAACTGAAACCATTTCCACACAATGACTGTATTCCCCGGGAGCTTTTTGTTCATACCTAATGTAGGTAGTCATATTCAAAAAATTCCTATTGTTGTCTCTCCATCAGAATACACTGCAAAAGACGTATATTCCAACCTCTCCTGATAATTTTTCCACATGGACTTAAACTGTTTTGAAGTCATAGCCTTCATATGTGGCTGGGTACATACGGTTGTTCCCTTCAAAGAAAACTCCTCTCTCCGTCATCAGGAAAATGGCTAAAAGGTAATAAAAAAGGACTATACCCACACGGACATGCATAGTATTTTTGTTAATTTATTCATTGTTGGAATCACTAGTCATAACAAATATGTTGGATTTACACAGGCCTGGTCATTTTTCTATGGGGCGGAGGGAGAGAAAGCCATTAATAGAGATGCACTTGCCTGGTAGATTTGATCACAGTATGTTTTCGGCCAGTGCAAGTGGCTTTCACACGAAAGGCTTTTATCACAGCCCAGGATAATTGCGAGTGGATACTCGCAACAGCAACTTTTGGTTTTCAGAGAGCACAAAGAGGTAAGAGTTATAATAGTAATTACATTTGCCGGGGCTTGTTTGCTCTGAGGCTTTCCATGCAAAAACACACCGAGGATCTACAGACAGAGGCATGGGAGGGAGATGAGTGTGAGTATAGATTTACGTGGCTTGAAAGGACTGCCCGCGCCGGGAGATAAGAATAAAAGAATGCTAATGCCGGGTGACAAAAAAGAGAGAGATAGGGAGGGCGAGGAAAAAGTGAGAGAGGAAAGTCACAAAGGCAAAGAGAGACAGAGAGAGAGAGAGAGAGAAGAGAGCAAAATCAACTGATTGTGTGGGAAGGATGTTTTATTTAAAGGAGGAATATATGGGTCTGTAGGTACGACTCCAAACTCGGTGTGTTCTGGTAGTAAAAATCCTTATCACGGAGCTCCCTTTATATATTTCTATACGGACCTAGCTAGAGTCTCGGTGTCTCTCTGTTTTTTCTCTTTCCCTCCTGCCCGTCTTCTCTCAAAAACTATTGCATCGACCGTGTTTGTTTCTACGGCTCCCGGTATTTCCCTTAGTAATAGCTAAGATACGACCGTCTCTTTCTCTCTCTCTCTCTCTCTCTGTATTAAGTTTCGGAAATAAGTTTGCATTTTCACGACTCTCCTTGTCTTCCCCTGTATCCATAAACTATAGTCAGAGAGCCCCGACTTTGCTAGGAAAACGTAAATGAACTGCTACATACTGCAAGTTTGTAAACTTGAACCAACACACAAATGTTGGGAGAGACTGTTGGTTTTGCTTGCGACTGTTGTGTCTGCACACATTAAAATCCGGTATGTGCGTACTCTACATTTAAATGACGTATTAAAGCACTATTTTACAAACATTCCCCTACCATTTTATTTCCCCTTATCTTCCACTTCATTTTGGTTCTAAAAACACATGCATATTCACATTAGACTGGACCGGTCCAGCTTGATAAAACGCACAGATAGGACGGAAGAGCCTCTTTGACATTTTAGTATGATGTTGGGTATCATTGCAAAGCACAATAACATGTATAGTGGTACGTATAGGCATGTGTAATAGAACGACTTTCTTTAGTCAAACACAAAATGAGAGCAATTTAGAGACTTTATGTATACATACGTTTGTGCAGGTACCCAAATATCTGACATTTGCCTTTCCACAGTCACAAAAAAAAAATGATATGGAGCTGATAAAGTGAAGAGGAAGATATTTAAATCATAAAAAGACCAAGGAAATATAGGGTAGTTTGAATGCGAAAGGAAATTGTAATGACGCGATCAGTTTCCCCGAAAATAATCCCTTAATCCCCTTGACTCATTATTATATTATTATAGTAGGGGAATAAATGACCTGTAAGTGTAAAAACAAACTGTATCATGCACCAGTGATAATAATAAACACGAGAGTTATTCATAATCTCCAAACACTTTTTTCATGATGTCTTGAACCAACAAGCAAAAGAATAATAATTTCGGGGAGTCCGGGAAGGTTGAAGAGGAAAGATTTTTTTGTACGGGATGGCATTAGGCATAGTTGAATAGAAAGACATATACGTATGTCTCGCGACAGTTACAAGAGAAGAAAAAACAACGAATTTTTGTTCTTCCTTTCTTTTCTCTCTCTCTCTCTTTGAGTGAAATCAAGGCGAGATTAGTGGAGACTATTACATTTGATTTTCCTAGAGAGAGAGAGGGAGGGAGGAAATAGAGAGAAATGTAGAGAGAAAGGGAGAGATTTTTGCCAACAGTTGAGAGAGAGAGAGAAAGAGAGAGAGCTCACATGTAGCTAAGAGACGGAAATAGTCGAGGAACCCTGTTAGTGCCACCTGACTCTAAAAATGAACTCCGGCCGTACTCAAAATAGACCAGTGAAAGAAAGATAGGGTTAACGTCTAGGATTATTCCCCATATGAAACTACTACTACTATGACAGCCTCCACTTTATGCATGTGCAAGGAGAAGGATGGACGTATATAAATATATACACACACATGTCCTACCATTTCCTTTGTACGAGCACCGTCTATAATATTTATACATAATAATATTTACCCCTACAAACTCCAACGTATGTATCTATAGATGAAAATCCCCGCAAAAAATTCTTTGCAAGCATACATATCATATGTGCATTTCAGAGGGAAAATGTTCATAAAAAATGGCCTTGCCATCGTAGATCTATCAGTATGAACACTTACACAACTGATCTCTTAAAAATGACCTGCGAGCACATACTCTTCTTTGGATTTCCCTTGATTACCATCATGTCGAGACGGTGTGTGTGGGGAAGAGGAAGAATTAATTTGAAGAAGATCCCCCCTTGTTTTCTTCTACTTGAAAAAAAAATAAAGCTCCGTAACTTCATTCTTTTTTCTACCCCTCCGGAAGCACCTTTTGTGTGTTCAACAAAGTCATTCGTACCCATTAGCTCCGTCTACAAAAATAAAATTAAAAAAAAAAGGACCCGGGTGGAATTAATGTTTTGATTTCCTTTCCATTTCCTAGGCCCCGCACATTGGACAAGTGAACAGATACATACAAATGGAATTCTACTTACCGTCCCCGGTTTTTTTTTTTTTTTTTGTTGGGTAGTAACTATTATTTACTATTATTTTAACACTAAATTCAAAGTAGTATGATATTAAAAAAATCCAGGTTCGGGTCGGACGGAGATCTCCTTTTTTTTCCTCCTTGTGGGGGTCTTGTCTCTTGGGATAAGTAATAGGTAAGGAGAGGTGCTTTTAAAAATCCTCCTCGTCCCCCGGGTATCTTCCGAGAAAATTTTTTAAGGTTTAACTAGAAAATATTTGTAAAACAGAAATCCTTCAGTCTTGTAAAGACCTACAAGGACCAGGGAAGTGTCACTTTGAAGGGAGTTGTTTCTCTTTTACTTTGGCGATTGAAAAGAATGTTTCTCAAAGCTTTCGGAATCATATGGAAGTATAATATGCATCATACGTATAGTTTTATGTGATCACGCGATTCTAGCATGTACGAATTTAGTTCTGCATCTCTTTTGGTTCCTCTCTCTCTCCCTCTTGGATTCTCTTTGTGTATATTGTATGTAAAATAAAAAGTCTGCACTAAAATTAAGGTCAGTTCGATTACCGCCACCGCTCCCGTAGGTGATACTTTATTAAATGAGTGACAGGAAGCCTGGCTGGTGAGAGAACAAGGTTAATCAGCTCTAATTTTTTTTTTCTTATTCCTTGGCTCCGATCCCCGCACGTACGAAGGAATTAGGGAGACGCAGGCTTTAACAATAAAGCAACGAATTTGTTTAAATACCATTTGTTGTTCCAATGTGTGTCGTCCTCACCCTCAAATTGGCCTCACGTTGTGCGACCTTATAAACTTTTTTTTTTCATAAAAATTTTCCTGGCGAAAGAGCATAGGGAGAACCGCAAAAAAAAAAATTAAGGGTTTTGTGTAAAACAATACATGTTTTGTGGGAAAAAATGCTTACATCCCTCTCTGGCACGCACTTGTGGTGAAGTAATAACAAGAGTAATAAAAATCAAAGCTTGTAATACATAGTACAGTACGATTTGAAGGAGCAGCGTTGCCATTTGGCTAATGGCAAGCACTTCGTCGTCTTTCTTGTCTTTTATATATATTTTTTTTTATCACAAGGCAAAGATTGGTTCTGCTTCGCTGGTGCTTCTCATTTCACGGGACAAATGTGTGCATGTATTCAACTTAATTATTGGCTCTCTCCCTGCAAAGGAACATTTGATTTCGTTTTGCCACTAAATTCTTAACTGATACTTAACGCTGATTGAAATTGCTTGGACTGATGGATGACAGCCTTTGGCTCCCGCCCGATTGACTCTCTCAAGTGTATCTCCATTCCGACAATTGACTCATTGACAGCCGATGGATGGATTGCGAACGGGTCCGGGGGATTTCTTGTGGAAACTCATTCCCATTGAGAAACATTTCCAAATGATATAAACTGTATACGCATATATTATATGCGTATTTGGAATTTAGGTGATTATTCTATTTATTGATTTAGATCCGTATAAAAAAATAAATGTTTGCAAAACGGGAAGAAATCAATTTTGTACACGTTTTTAAGCCTTTCTCTGGATTCTAAAACAATCCTAATTTCCTTTCTTTAAATGTTAACAAAGGGGGAAAAATGCTGCAACGTGACTTTCCTCCATCAGAGCGTTTGTTCTATAAAAAAGCATATGTATTTTGGGATGGTGATGAGACGTGCGGTTTACATCAAACTTATACATACAATTTTTTTCCCCCTCGTCAAATTTCATACAACATACTTTTCACAGTATGACGTCGTAGTACACACCAAAGATATTTATCATCTAGGAAACCATACAAACGGGATGGGCGGTAGGTTCTCTGTCAAGAGGCACTGATGAGAGTCCTATGGAAAGAGAATGATTGCCTCCGTAATGTGGTGATGAATAGGTCCGGAGGAGACCTTTCGCCCGGAAAAACTGAAAGGGAAAGTGCATAATGTGAAGGATCTTGACTCAAGTACGGAGGAAGAGCAGAGCAAAACTTTCCTCGAGCACAAAACCTCTACATTTACTCCTCCAGACACTTCTTCCACCATTATCTTCAAGTCTATATTGATCACAATTTATTTCTGTAGTATAAGTCCCTGAGAATTTTGGGGGGATTCAGAGGGTCCTACACAAAGTGTAATGATTTTCCTCAAGCGTCCCAATGTTCCCGAGTGGACTTGATCCGTGATGCCTTTGGAGCATCCATTGATTTGGTTCATTTGGAGTAAATATTCATGTCTGAATTCACGGGATGAAATAGAAATAAAATTAAAATTCCAGGGGATCTTCTACTCGGCTTTGTGTCAAAAACTACATTTGTTGTTCAAATTTCCCCTAAATGTTTTTATGCCCAGCAAAATTCTCATGTAAGAATATTTAAGCTTCCGTCCAATTACTATCGCAGCTGTATTAATTCATTCAAATATCTATACAAGTAAAAAAAAAAAAAAAAGCGTTTAGTCCACATCTTTTAATATTTCAAAAATTTGAGGGTTTAATGGTAAAGAACGAAGAAATAGACATTTTTCAGAAACTGCCTCATAGACCTATTTAATTGAATAAGAATAGTTCATTAATACACTAATTAGTCATTACAGACCATTTGTCTGTGCATTTTGCTTTTCGGCTGGTGAAACGTAAGGATTCATGCAGTGTATGCATTTATGTGTAGAATTAATTAATTTTTTAATAACATCCCTTTTCCCTGTCTCAGCACAAAATTAATGGAAATTAGACATTTTTGAACAGCCTCCCTAGATTTTTTGGAAGGCACCAGTGTAGTATACCTAAAATCAGTTCTTAAAACCATGCCGGGGCCCGCCGGGTTCCAGACCCGGTGCTTTTTTAAACTTTGTACAAGCGCTTAGAAAAGTATTTCTCCAATTTTTTTACATAATTTTTTATAATTCGAATTCACTGATACATGCGTCCAGGAAAATCATATTCCTAGCAAATGGGAAGTATCTCGTTTTTCTCGTTTTTTGTCTCCATTCCTCTATTTTGTCTCTTTTCTTCTCTTTATGACTCTTTTTGCTTCTTTTTTCCGCACCTTGGTCTCTATTTCTCACTTTTCCATCACTTTTCATTTTACCTACAGATATTCCTTTCTTATCGTTAATTTGGTTGCATTTTTGTGATTTTCTATCGTTTTTTCTGCATTTCTTTGTTCTCTTTTCGCTTACGCATTCGTTCTCCTATTTTGTCTCAATCTTGTTCTCCTTTTTACCCCTGCCTTAGCATGTGGTTCCTTACTTGGTCTCTCTCGTTTTTATCTTAAGATACACTTGTTTTCTTGCTTCTCTGTTGTACGCAGTACAAGAAAGACCAAAAACGTGAAAAAATAACGAGACAAGATAGAAAGGAAGGAATGAAGACCGTGAAGAAAAGATAAACACATAAAAATAGACGAAAACAGGTGAAAAGTCAGACAGAAAAAGAGAAGGAGAGATTCAAGAAAGGAAAAGATATAAACACAATGGGAAAAGAGACAAAATAACAGGAAAAGAGAGGAAATAGATAAAAAACACGAGACATACAACAGTAAGAGGAAGAAACAACAAAAATAACGGAATTCACGAAGAGACGGGTGATACAAACCAAATGCTGATTTTATGCATTGTGCCGAATTTGAAAATTTGCACAGGTAGTTAAAATTCTAATAGGATTTTATATGGGGAGACTCTTAAAAATTTGTTATTTCGAAAATTTTAATATTATTTGTACAATTCAAATTTAAAGCATCATTATTAAGTGAATAAATGACTTTCAGAAAAGCTTAATTAAAATAAAAATTTCTTAAAAATCATGAAAGTCCTGTCAAAGAAATAAAGTGGGTAGCCTTATAGACTAGTATATGCTAGTATGTAGACAATATCGGCAAAATTGGCCTTGATGTAAGTGGGCCCCGGCACTTCTTTTTCTATGGTTTAAGCCCTGTCTAAAATATACAATAAAATACATATCTCTAGCGTACTTAAAAATGCTAAGTTATTATAACATTATGGCAATAAATGAAATAAGTGTCTTGGTCGAAAGGATGTAACGACTAACGACCAAGACAGGGAGAACCTCTTTAACCTCCGACTGAACAAGTCGTGTCCTGCGTGTACTATTAATAAATTAATCAAGATATATCATCAAGTAATTGATTATCACACAGTGCTCCTTTTAATTAAGTATCATATCTCTTTCACTGGTTAGAATAAAGGGACTGGTCCTGTAAGACCACGATTCCGATCTGTCATTCTCGCATCAAGCATTAACGTCCAATTCCTCTGATTACGTTTCCCCGTAAGGTTAAGATCGCTTTACCAGTCCATATCCGCAATGCGTTAGCTTCATCAAAACTGAAGAAATTGGAAGGAAGGCAGTTCCCTCTAACTCCCCACTGAGGAATCAGAGGTATAGGGAAGAAGCAGCGGCATGAACATGATTTCCGAATGGTCCACTCATTTCTCCCGGGTAACACCGAATTCGTATGAACCGGGCAGTCTTAATACATAATTGCTATCACTATACACATGCCGGTTTATTACATCCTTCAATTTTTGGTTGCTACCAGTAGTAGGTTAATGAAAAAATCGGACAATTTAGACTTCGCCCGGTTCTGGCGTACGGCCTTCTTATGTGTCAGATAATTCGCAACTATCCAAGAACGTGATGCATGAACACGGAGACAATTACTTGGTAATTAAGCAAAGGGTGAGTGGAAAAACTCTGACTTTGCAGATTTTTGGAATCTTCCGTTGTGCTATAGGATAGTGAGAATTCCAGAAATCTGGAAATTCCAAGTATCCAAAATGTCTTCGAAAAAAAAATGAAATCAGCCGTCCCAGAACCAGAACTCCTTTGACCTTCCAAATCATCAGGTCGGACATGAAACAATTGGATAAAAATCGTTTGTCTCTTTGTATCCTTCTCACAAGAGGCATCCAATGGAGACATCCCCTGAGGGTATTGTGAATTGCTAGTGACTCCCGATCGTGTGGTATCTTCGGAGATGTATTTATGGCGCAGATAAAGGATCCGACATACATTGTGGCGACTTTTTTGCAACGTTTTTTTTTTTCAATTTTTTTTCTTCCGCTGTGGTTTAAGTAAGGAATTTTGAAGAAATGCTTCTCATATGTAGCATGTTAAGCTATTATCAAAAAAATATTTATTAAATTTCTCCTTACCGATTTCATATAGCTAATGATTTTTTTAAAACATACTACAGTTCACAAATGTGGCCATTTGCATGTAATTGTGACCACCCACAATCTTCAATTGAGGTAAACATTTATAATTACGAAAAAAATGTTATTGTAGGTAATTATTGACTTAATATAGAGGTACCTATGTAAGGTTAAGGTTATCCTCACAGTCTAATTAAATAATTCCGCAAAGCCGAGAAAATAAATAAAAAGCGAAGCAGGATAAATAATTGAATGGTCCTTGCAAAACTTGAAATTTTTTTGATTTTACAATTTAGACTTCAATGTATTATCATCGCTGAGGAGAGTTCGGGTACAAGGGAGTCAATCAGATTTGATTTACTGATGTTGACTAAATCCTTTTGGGGCAAAACAAGACGGCGGATGAGATGTATCTGCGGATAGACCATGGTCTATAATAAATGGCTATCTCTCTCTATATAATACGTATAGGTATGTATAGGTATGTATAGGTATAGGCATAGGGCAGAAAAATATTGGCAAGTATATTCCGGTAAAATAGTGTAAATATTCAAGATCATAGAGCTCCCCGGGATTTTCCGCGCGAAATTTTGGTTCTAAATCTTTTATGGGAAATCCCCGAGTCCCCGAGAATTCTACCCGGCTTGCCCGACGGAATTTAAGCACTATAATTCCCGTTTTTCTGGTAAGTATATATGTGCAGTTTACAATCAAAATTCAGTCAATTATCATTAGTAATAAAATAAGCATTTGCTGACAAATCACGAGTGGTTCGTACACTGTATCGAAAAAAAAAAAAAATAGTTAGTGCATAACAATACGCTTAGCTCATAAGGTCACGTTTTATCGGAAAAGTCAAGTTGTAAACATCGTTGGTGCTGATTAAAAGTAAAGTGCAGCAATATTCAGCATTTTCTCATGAAATTACTCAATTATCAAATGGAATTTCACTGCATTCGCCGGGATCAAAACTGCAGTAGTAAAAACCTTGAGAGTAATAAACCATTTACTTGGCTGTTGTTGAATCTGTAATGGGCAATCACAACTGAGATATCGCCATGATCAAGCTCTACCAATTATTTTATAAGATGAGACCGAATGATCTAATCTGCCTCAAACTACGGCCTTCCCCAGACATCGTCGGACACGTCTTTTCTCGGTAAGTAAAATGTAATATGAATTTATTACTGTATGTGTGGTTTAATCATTTCTTTAAAAACGTGAACCGATCGGGTAAAAACAGATTCAAGCTCTTGAAAAAATTATAAAATGGTCAGCTGGTCAAAATGCTGTTTATTCACATAATTGTAGTAAGCCAACAGGTGTCTTGTCTTGATTCGACTGCCTCACATATACGTAATACGCATAAAATCATTAACTGTATAGTTCTTTTTTTTTAATATTTTTATTTTGATACAGGCGACAAGTATGAAACTTCATACGATAATGATGATAACCACCTTTGAATGACGTCAAATATACATTTATGTACGTGGGGACAAATTCAAACTATTTACATACTTGTTCGAGTTCAACGGCTTTTTCCCAAAAAGGTTTCCATTCAGAAATTACAACGTTGGATAGAATGTAGATGTATGACCTGGATTGTAATGTCATGCTTTAATGTGGAATGAAGAATATAATTGGGAAGACTGACATTTCTTAAGTTCCTTAAGAATATTTTTTTTTTGATAAAACAGCGCAGTTCTTTTGTTGGAATTCAAGGACAGAAGTCACCCTTCCTGTAAACAATTTTTTTCTTCTTGTTGTTCGATGAACCTTTCAAGAACTCATCCGGATTTCTATGCGATACAGCGATACTGTAAACAAGAACAGTTGCCGGTATTTTGGAGTTTTCCTGGCTGATGCTCATGGGTTGCGGGCGTATTTATTAGTTAATGCATGAGGGTGCACTCAAAAATTAAAGAAACTCAATGAACTTACATATTTTAGACATGTACATGCAATCTAAGTCAAGACTGACCCAATCAAGTGTACAAGAGCCTATACTAATGGCTCTATCATCTGTCACTGTCATGTCACAGTACTTGTAAGCTTTCAAACAACGGCAGATCACTATCACTTCAATATGCAAAATGAGTTATATTGGACCTAATTATTCCGACTACTGCCTTCCCCATGCCGTACTTATACTTATACTTGAAGTTAATAGAAAAGTCAGGGTATAAAAAAACCACTTCGACCTCTGTAATATGGTGAGCTCTGGATTATACTGCTTGTAGAAAGTACAACAGAGCAATTTTATGAGCAGTTTAAGTTTTATTAGACAATTCTTTCCGAGCATTTCTGCTTGTTATGCACATTCCGTTCTGTTTGTTCAGTACATTTTTGCGAACTTCCTGGAATAGTAAAAAAAATATTTAGTTTCGTTGAAAAAAATCTTCGTTTTTTTAGTGTGAAGGCAAAAAATTGGTAGCAATCTAGTCTGTTATTTGTATAAAGTAAGGTTAGTCTCACAAAACCCTTGGGAATCAGCTTGGAAGGTGGGGGGGGGCAAAAATAATGATTTGGGACGCGCAATGTTATTTGGTCGGCCTATAAACTATACTTCTGAAACTCAATAATTAGTCTGTCCATTGAATTGCCAAACAATGGGAAATTCAGAGCTCGTAGAGTTGTGTACTTATTACTTATATATGTACATATGAATAGCATTCATTTTTTTTATCTCACGCGTTTTTTTTTCTATTCCTGATGACCTATCTTGAATTTAGAGTGTATGTGTGCTTGGAATTCGTTTGAAGCTTAATTTGACATTCGTTTCTTGCTGCATGCACTGTCAGGAGTATTTATGGAGACATGGTACTTGTTTGAGCTCACTTCCAGCAACACGGTCGACCTCAGCAAGTTATTGAGTTGAATGCTTTTGTTCAGTCAGACCATAATGAGCCCCATGACCGTAACTTTTATCGTCTTACATGCATGTGTACCACAGCTTATTTGTTGTAGGTACTCACATACACACGATATAATCCTGCTATTCTGGATTGCTAATAGGGAACTTTATTTTAAAATCATCTGTAATCATGGTGTATTACATACTTTGGTTGGAGCTTTCTTTTTCTGTGTCGAAGGGGGAGTGGCAGGTAACATTTGAAGGCTTAGGTTAGTTTCACGCCAACATTAGAACCTGAGACACAATTTACCTTCGGTCTTGCTTTACTCCTGTGTGATACGAGCTTCTACACAACCTGAGGAAAATGGGTGCTCTAAAGGGTACATCCGTTTTATTGGAATTTGCGAACTTTCGTATTTTTGCATTTAAATATTCATTTGTTTCTTTTGGAATTCCATTGAACAAACTTTATTATTTAAATTTTTGTGCAAATTCTTTCTGGCGTTTGCGTGCGAAACTGTAGAATGACAACGTTAGGATTATTGGCTGAGCCGTTTTTGTTCACATTGTTATGCGAATTAAAAGGGTGTGGAATTGTGGAACCACTACCGGTTACGCATTACGCATCTTGCAGATCTTACTTGTCTTCCGTGGCGCGTATAATAATAGAATATTTAGCAACCGATAACAATGCTTTCTTTTGTGTCTTCTTTCATAGGTGACGCTTTGCCGTGGTTGCTACTTTGTGGTATCATTGCAATGACTGCCGGTCAGGATTCTACCTTCAGATACTTCATTGAAGATGTCAACGTACCTGCTAATCTCACGAACATCACTTGGGCTCACGCCGTCAATTCCATTGCTGACCTTGAGAAATACTTGGCTGGTAATTTTTTTTTCTGGACAGTGCTTTTTGTGTTTCGTTGTAGCCATAAGATAAGCGAAGCCTTTCACTAACAATGTGCATATCTTCGTATTCAAAAATTCCAATGATAACTACAACCTACACGATTACTGTAGCATGATTACTACATTGGTATACCTTGCCTATGTTATTTGTGTATGCTGTATACGCCCTTGTATTTTTAACAGATGACACCATGATGCTGGAAGCAGATATTTCCTTAGGAACTGTTAACGGCTCCGGTCCGATTGTCCCTATTATGGCCCATCCACCAACTAGCAACTCTGACTTATCTTTCCAACATTTCATCACCAGAGTTATAGATGTTAACCGACGTGGTACCAAAAAAGGAGCAAAGCTAGACTTTAAAGACATTAAAACCGTTGAGCCATGTCTTCAGCTGCTCAAATCTCTGAAGAATAAAATTGATTTTCCTGTTTGGTTGAACGCTGATATCCTCCGTGGACCTAAAGCCGGTACACCCGTCAACGCCACGGAATTTTTGAGACTCACACAACATTATTACAAGGACGCGATGCTTTCTTTGGGATGGACAACAAATTACGGTCAGTAGACCAATGGAATGTCTAACTTTTGAGACACTATTACAGGAAGTGAAAGGTTTTTTTTTCATTTACTTTTTCTGTTCAGGCTGCCTTAATCGGAACCGCTATGAAAAGCAACATGTAGAAGAGATGTACAACTTTGTTTCCAAGCACAACCTTGAGGTGCCACCAACATTCCCCGTGCGAGCAGGAATGGCGGCCGAGTCAGTGGATCTACTTATCAATCTTGTAGCATCAATCCCACATTCAACTCTCACATTATGGTCTTCCGCAAGCGATCCCGTGAACATTACGAAACTACATGATTTAATTCTCGAAGTTGGAAATACCAGAGTATACGCGGATCTCCCCTTTGATCTCATTGAGGGACCTGGAGACGTTTGCCAAGATGGCACTACTGACCCAAGTGACAAGGACAACAGCTTACCTGACGACAATTCGTCAAATGAAGTTGACCAAGGTCCATCAAATAGAACTGCACCTAGTAATTTCTCCATTGGCCGTAATGACTCAGGCATAATCCAGCCCGTAATAGACGGCGTAAACGCCGCCCCTCGTTTGTTAGGTTCACCTGTAACTCTTATAGTTGCCTGTGTAGCTTTCGTGATTGTTTTGTACCGTAACTATTAATGAGTGTGACAACAAAAAGTGCATCTGCACTCAGAATTATTAGAATATTTGTTACATTTTTTTTCTTGTTTTTTTTTGTTTTGTCCGCAAATGTTTAAAATATTATTACTCATTCCATTTATATTAACTATTCTTAAAAAGTGGGTGTCTAGTCAATGTTTATGATTAAAGTAATTATGATCTATGTGATACAAAATTATAATGTAAAGCAAAGTAAAAAAAAATATGCGACTGATATGAAACTAAAACAAATTGAAATTAAATATGAATAGAAAGAACTACACATTGAATTTTTTTGGCACTTTTACAGCACACGTTGCTCGTAGCCTTGCTTCTACCCACCCACCTAAACACACAAGCAGAGCATGTAAACCAGCTTTCCAAACTTTACATGTGTTACGACACGACGTTTTATGTGCAAGAAACACGAAATAAACATAAACTAAATAAAAAATGCAATCTAGAGGCATAATTTTTAACCATTAGGATAAAGTGTTACAACGTTCTGCATCAAAGACTACTGCATTTGTTCCTTTCCCAGTCTGTACGATCGTTTTCGGGTGAAAGATTTCTGAGAGAAAAAATTCAAAAACACTTGTAATTTATGACTCTGATTTGCTGTCCTTGGGATGAGAAGATGAAATGAATATAATGTGATGGGAAGATGTATTAATTTGTATAGAAACCTACCTAATCAATTCTTCATCGGAAGTTGCAAAGTACATCGTATTGGCCCTTGACCTGTTGCGACGTAAGGGAGGCTTTTGTGAAGCAGCTGCAAAACAGTCAGAAATAATGTTTAAGGCAATAATTTTTTAATTTTTTGCTTTGGTTATTGCAATTGTGCGGAAGGTATCAAACAATGCCCTTACAATGTCCTTCCTCAGATCGTCTCCTTCGCCTTCGTGGATCCATCGGATTGGCTTCCAGCGTTCGGAGTAATGTGTTCATGTCACATTCCTCCATTTGATCAGGTAGGACCTCTCTTCGATGGATTATGGTCGCTTCTTCTTTCTCTTTCTTCTCCTCCCGAAGACTTTTCTCCAGCAAAGTTTTCTCCTTGGCTTCTCTAGCCCTTTTCTTCCTCCCTTCCACTTCCAGTCGCTTCCCGTACTGGATACAAGCTTGCTAAAAATAATTTAAAAACAGGTTATTATTTAAAAAATTACCCGCGTTACTTTTGCTGGAATAAATTCTCAAACAGGGTCCACCTCACCTGATATTGATTCTTGAAATGTTGAACATCCCGTAAAAATTCCTCAACCGTATATTTGCTTCTGCTAAAGGCAAAATATTCTGCCAAGTCATTATAGAGTATTTCAAGTTCTTTGGACATCTGTAGCAAATCTGTATGCTTTTGTCGGGCTTCTTCTGCAAATTTCTGGACACAGATTGGATTATAATATTTTAATTACCTTAAAATAACAAAAGAAAGAGCAAAGAAATTAGGAAAATGTGGTTCGTGACTTACACTCATAACATCATAAAATTTATCTTCGGAAGAATCCTCAAATTTGATTGAAGTTAAATTATGTTCCAATTCTTTGAGCTCATTATTCATGGAACGGAGAGACTTTTGAATAGATTCCACGGACACATTTGCACCTTTTTCTAAATGAACCAATTCCGTGTGAAATTGTAACATTTCAGGGAATTTGGTCGCTACCGTCTCAACTAAATACTGCAATAAATTCCCTCGGTTCTCACAATCCTTAGTGTCAGCTAGTTTAGTGAGAAAAGAGATTTCAAATCCAAGTGCCTCCCCACCTTTCGTTCCAGAATTCATGACGTTTCCCACGAGTAAAACGAGTTCTAAAAATTTTGAAAAGGATTGGGAAGCCTTGATTTCTTTGCAGGCAGCAGCCACGGCCTGAATCCCCTGTAATATATGAAAAATTCATAGTTACGCATGTGAAAAATGTCATTTATTTTTAAAATTACCAAATTCATTTGATTTACAAGAAAACGTACGGGTTCGACGTCTTGCACCAAATCCGAAAAAGTTACTTTGAGCTTCAATGATTGGAGTCGGAGGGCTAAATTATTAATTGAGGATATCTAAACAAATATTTGTGAAATTATTTGCTAATCATACAAAATGAAATTCGTTACATTAAAAAACATCTGAATCCAGACGGTGTTACCGTAAAAGCAAATTGCTCTGCTTCCTGCAATTCGTTGTAGCCAGTTTCGAGTTCTCGTAATTGCTTCAACTGATCCACAGGAGGCAAATATGCTAAAAGTTGCTCGAGTAAATTTCCTGAAAGAACTCCCTCGTCACAACGCAGAATTGCCGTCTTTACTGCATCATAAGTTAAGTTCTTCAAAGTTCCGCAAAGTAATATAGAAAGATTTTGACCCGCTTTTGGATTTAGAATTTGGAGTTCTTTCATCTTTTTACCGCCAATAATCTTGTCGTCACCACCTGCGTACAAAATAAATTAGTACTGCTTGAAATTAATTAAATCTATTAAAATCCAAAACCATATTTCCAAAACATTTTTAGAAGTGCTGGTTCCAGCTTTAAAGGCACATCTGTATATACAATAGGTACTACACGTACATAACTGGCAAATACCTTTGTCAATCTTTACCGTTGGCTTCGTAGAGAATCGCTCCAAGCCATGGATAATATCCGCACTCACCAGTTTATCTTCGTCTACATTCACCCACAAGGACTTTGCTGACAAATTTTGTGGGGCAATCTGTGTGCATTGGTGCAAATTAGATGCATCAGTTTTTTCATAAGCCAATTAAAAAAATTTATATGTTACATGTTTTTTGTGAGCATTAGTATTCCAAGGCTTTCTTACAACTTTCCAGTTGGCTTTTTTTAATGGTGTACTTAAGCTCCAGCGTCTTTTAGGCTTTATGCCAAATGGCAAAGAGCTGTTGCTGGAGGGAGTGTTTGGGGAAGGCTTCGCAGAAAATAATCCGTTCAGCGGTGGTGGTGGAGGACATCCAGATCCCGACAATGGTGGCGGTGGTGGCGCAGATCCAGATCCAGGCATTGGTGGCGGCGGTGGTGCAGATCCAGATCCCGGCAATGGTGGCGGTGGTGGCGCAGACCCAGATCCCGGCATTGGTGGCGGTGGTGGCGCAGACCCAGATCCTGGCATTGGTGGCGGCGGTGGTGCAGATCCAGATCCCGGCAATGGTGGCGGTGGTGGCGCAGACCCAGATCCCGGCAT
>JAQGBT010003050.1:0-21167 GCA_034698585.1 Disparrhopalites patrizii | reverse complement strand
TTTTTGAGGGGAGCATTTTTTGCTGCTGTTATAACGAGAGTACTGTTATACAGGGGACTGTTACAGAGAGAGTCGACCGTACTATTTACAATCTCTCACGGAACAAGGGACTTTCCCCGTTTGTCTCCATTCCCCGCAATTCTCCCTCTTGCATTTCGTTTGCAATGAACCCTGGCCAACATATACAGTCGACTCTCGCTACAACAGTACCCTATAAAGCATCAAATTTCGCTTGTTATAGCGAATAACTGTTATAGAGAACAGACATTTCTATGTTAACTAAGTTTTTGAGGGGAACATTTTTTGCTGCTGTTATAACGAGAGTACTGTTATACAGGGGACTGTTATAGACAGAGTCGACTGTATGTCTCCGTAGCAGCTTTTCCCCTAAAGCAAGCATTAGCGTTGTCCTCCTAGCATTTATAATACACCACAGTCCACTCTTACTATAACAGCAACCTATCTTACCTGAAACTGTGCTGTTATAGCGAGATGCTGTTATATAAAAACGGATTTAAAACCTAATAATATTAATTTACCCAGGTCCATTCCAGGATAATACTGATAAATAATACGTATGCCAATAGTTATGCAAATTTGCTAAAATATTAATATTTTGTTGTTGAAAAAGGAATACAATTGTACTTATTTAAAATGTCATAATGCTGTTATAGTGAAAAAATTACAGTCGAACCTCTCTATGACGAGCTCCCTTATAACGGTTTGCTCTATGTAACGGTGGCAGAAAATGCTTCCCTTAAAAACTTTTTCCAATTGTAAACATAGCCATTTCTGTTCTCAATAACTGTTTTTCGTTATAACGGGAAAAATTTACTGATTGAAGGGGAACCGTTATAGAGATCGTCGACTGTAATGCTAAAGGCTCATTCAATGACGCCTGCATGTATTTGTATAAAGAAAATGCTGCTATATAAAGAAAATGCTGTTATATAAAGAAAATGCTGTTATATAAAGAAAATGTTGTTATATAAAGAAAATGATGTTATAGTAAGAGAAGCAGAATGGAATGAAATTCTAAGAAAGAAAACATCCTGGTGTTACTGCAAAATTCTACTATAGCAAGTGCTGTGACAGAGAGAGTCACGCATTATTTAACTCTTCCGGGTTCCGAGGTTGCTGTTTTATTTAGAGTCCTTTTATAGGGAGAGCTGTTATAGTGAGAGTCGACTGTACTAACGTGTACTCTATACATAGTGGAGTCTGTCTACAACAACACTGAAGGGAAGGGAAACAATATTGTTCTCGGGAAGTATTGTTATATAGAACACAAAATAGGCACGTTTCATGTACGAAGGGCAGAAAAAATGTAATTGTTATAGAGAAATGTTGTTATAAAGAGACATGTTACAGAGACACTCCGCTGTACTCGCTTTTTTTCGATAACATCATTTTTCTGGGAGTGTGCTAATGTATAGTTGAATCGACTCTCTCTATAACGTATAGCTTATAACCGCAGAAAAATTCCTCACCATTGCTTTTCCTCACAATTGCTTTCATTGAAATCTTTGATTTTTATGAAGGTTCTTTCCCATAATGGGTAAAAGCTCCTTCATGGGGTGCCGTTATATAGAGAATCCACGATTTGCATTTCTCTGTCTCACTTTCTCCCTCATTCCCTCTTTTTGGTTCTCCCGTACGTTTTCTCTTATCTCTCTTCATAATTCCTTATTCTCTGTCTCTCCCAGCTTCCCTGTTCTTCAACTTATTCTTGTTCTCTCTGCCTCTCACTTCATCTGTCGCCGTCCTTCCTTTTGGAAAGACAAACAAACAAGTTTTGCTTCTCACTTAATTTATTACAAGCGAACAGTGTTGATACTCCCAGCCTCTCCCCACTCCATCGTAGTTCAAACAATGGCTTTTGTCCATAAGTTTTGGAGGAACATTTTTCCATTTCCCTTTTCGCCCTCTCTTTTTCCTTTCAATCCCGGGAACTTCTCCCTTCTTTTGTCTCAAGAGAAGAAAACAAATATTATAATGGTGGATGCAAATGAAGCTTGAAATGGGGCTGGGGTGACAAGGACCTTCATTTCGGTGTGGTTTTTCACGAAATTGCATATTTTCCCTTCCATACAAGCGGGTGGGGAAAATTTTCAGAATTTTTACTGTAGCAAGAGACTTTTCTATAGTCTTTAAACGGCACACTAAAGAAATGGAGCAAAAGCAAAGAAGAAGAAAAAATACGACAATTTCCAAGGAGCTTTATTACAGAAGCTGAACATCTCCATTGGATTCAAAATTAGCCACCCGCAGAGCGAAAATAAAAAACTTCATGTGAAGGTACCAGATTTTGCACAAAGGCTCGTGGGATATGGACAGATTTGATTCTTTACCCAGGAAAATGTTCACACACAAGTTTTATAGGGGCTGTTGTATCCACGTTGGCGCAAACCACCGTAATAAAAAGCTGACCGATGCGCTTTCTCTTTTGGAAAGTGCTTTCTCTGGAGCTGCGGGTGGTTTATAAATGTCAGGGAACATTCCTATACAATTACGGAGATGAAGAGGGGAAAGTTGTCTTTCATTCAACTGACAAGTGCTGGGGACGACCACATGAGAATAACCCGGTGAAGTGTCGTCAGCTTGTCCGGGGAAAAACAGACTTGCGTCTCCACAAAAGTTCCAAACTGAACTGGAATTTTCGTAGCAATTTTCAACTTCGATTAGAATTTAGTTTCCATTTTTAGGCAATTAGCATTTAATTTAAATAAATGGAGTCTCTCTATAACAACATTCGAGGAAATACCAGAAAATGTTATACAGAGATACAGTCGACTCTCGCTATAACAGCACCCTATAAAGCATCAAATTTCGCTTGTTATAGCAAAAAACTGTTATACTGAACACACTTCTATGTTAACAAATGGAGAAAGTTTTTGAGGGGAGCATTTTTTGCTGCTGTTATAACGAAAGTAACTACTCTTATACAGGGGACTGTTATAGAGAGAGTCGACTGTAATGTTATATTGAATAAATGCTTAGCTGGTATGATTTGAGAATAAAAGTAGGAATTACGTGTTTTAGTATGTATTTACACTTATTTTAGTATGAATTGCCTGGTTTTCCTTGAAACTCGTTTACATATATGTTAAACATACAGTGGACTCTCGCTATAACAACCCCGAAAGGGATGGTCAATAATTGTTACATAGAAAAGTTGTTATATGGAACATATATATTTTATATGCACACTACATATGCGAAGGGCTGGGAAATAAGGTTGTAATATAGAGAAAAAGTTGTTATAAAGAGAGTTGTTATAGAGAGAGTCCACTGTACAGTGGACTCTCTCTATAGCAACTCTCCTTATAACAACCTTACATCAGCATCAAATTTCGCTTGTTAAAGCGAAAAACTGTTATAGAGAACTAACATTTCTATGTAAGCAATTGGAGAAAGTTTTTGATGGGAGCATTTTTTGCTGCTGCCATAGCGAGAGTACTGTTATAAAGGGGACTGTTATATAGAGAGAGTTGACTGTAGCACAGCAGAGAAACTAAATCACGCGCTGAAGGCAAGTCATTCAATTTGAAACAAAATCATATCATTTCCATTCAAACAGGTGCAACTATATACGTATACTTAGGTATTTAAAACAATATTTTATTACTCTTGCTTCACGTTGCCCCGAAATTATTCCTGTATAAGAGCATCTCCCTATAACAGAATTACCTATGTATAATCAATTTCCTTGAACGTTGTTTATAAGAAAGATCACTGTGCACGTACAAATTTGCTGATTTTCGGGGGAATCTCTAGATATAAAAGTTTGTCTGTATAACTCAAAAGTTCAAGCTGAAGTGCGAAGCTCAACTTGGTTATTACGAAGCCCTATAAAGGAGAGGAAATGGGTGAGAGAGACAAACAAATTATGAGAAGCAGGAAGAGACAAGCTCAGGAGGGAGACAAAAGGACGGGGTCTCCCTGGCATAATGGAACAAGACCAAAAGTCCTCTTGAAAAGGTGGTGGCAATGAGCAAAACTTTTCACCCTCTTCTCACTTTCTCCACGTGCTTTCTCTCTCTCTCTGTCTTTCTCTCTCTCTCTCTCACTTTCCCCTCTTGTCCTGCTCATCTCTTATGAAAACGCATCCTTTCATGAATCCCTTAATTATTCTCAACTTTGATTTGCCTATTCATTATTTATCGTCTGTAGATATGCCCCATGCTTGTCCTCATCATTCTCACGCTTTCACCAGGGAGAAAGGAGCAGACGGGACGAAAACTTGGGGGAGAGAAAACATATTTCAAACTTTTCAAGAAAAAAAGAACAGAGAGAAAGAGGGAAGAGTTAGCGAGAAGAGAGAGAGAGAGAGACGAACACAGAAGAAAGAGCGAAACAACAGGGCATAGAGAGAGAAAGAACAGAGCACAGAGAGAAAAAGAAGAGACAATAGAGAAAGAAGAACAAAGCAGAGAGAGAAAAACAAAAGAGAAGACAGAGACGAACTGAGATTAGAGAGAGAAGAAAAGAGAAGAAAGAAAGAGAGAAGAACAGAGTTGAGAAAAAACAAGGAGAGAAGAGTAGATGAGAGAGAAAAAAAGAAAAGAGAGAGAAAAAGAAGAGCAAGAGAAGAACCTGTAGGAGAGAAAAACAAGAGAGAAGAGAAAGAGAAGAACCGAGAAGAGAGAAAGAGAAGAACCGGTAAGAGAGAAAAACAAGAGAGAAGAGAAAGAGAAGAACCGAGAAGAGAGAAAGAGAAGAACCGGTAAGAGAGAAAAACAAGAGAGAAGAGAAAGAGAAGAACCGAGAAGAGAGAAAGAGAAGAGAGTAGAGAAGGAGAAGAACAGACAAGAAGGAACAGAGAAGAAAGCACACAGAAAAAATAGAGACGAGAGAGAAAGAAAAATACAAGAAAGAGAGGAAAAGAAGCGAGAAGAGAGAGAAGAGAGAGAAAACAGACAGAAAGATGAGAGAATAGGCAGAAGAGACAGAACAAAGGGAGGGAAAAGAGAAAGAGAAAAGAAAGTCGATAGAAAAGAGGGATAGAGAGAGAAGAGAGGGAGAGAGAGAAGAGAGGGAGAGAGAGAAGAGAGGGAGAGAGAGAAAATAGAATGAGAGACAAAAGAGAATGAGAAGAGAGGGAGAGAAAGAAGAGAGGGAGAGAAGAGGGGGAGGAATAACAGAGAGGGAGAGAGAAAAGAGCGGGAGAGAAAGAAGAGCGGGAGAGAAGAGAGAGAGAGAAAAATATACAGAGAGAAAAGAGAGGGAGACAGAGAATAGAGAGAAAAGAGACGGAGACAGAGAAGAGAGAGAAAAGAGAGGGAGACAGAGAAGAGAGAGAAAAGAGAGGGAGAGAGAGAAGAGAGAGAAAAGAGAGGGAGAGAGAAGAGAAAAGAGAGGGAGAAAGAGAAGAGAGAAAAACGAGAGAGAGAGAGAAAAGAGGGAGAGAGAAGCGAGAGAGAGAAAAGGGAGGGAGAGAGAAGAGAGATAGAAGAAAGAGAAAACAGAGAGAAATAAGAGAGAGAGAAAAGAGAGAGAAAAAAGAGAGAGAGAAGAGAGAGAGAGAGAGAAAAGAGAGGGAGAGAAGAGAGAGAGAGAGAAGAGAGCGAAAAGAGAGGGGCAGAAAAGAGAGGGGGACTGAGAAGAGAGAGAGAGAAGAGAGAGAGGGAGAGGGAGAGAAGAGAGAGAGAAAAGAAAGTGAGTCATAGAAGAGAGAGAAAAGAGAGAGAGAAGAGAGAGAAAAGAGAATGGAAGAAAAGAGAGGGGGACTGAGAAAGAGAAAAGAGGGAGAGGGAGAGAAGAGAGAGAGAGAAAAGAGAGGGAGAGTGAGAGAAGAGAGAAAAGAGAGGGAGAGAGAGATGAGAGAGAAAAGAGAGAAGAGAGAGAAGAAATGGAGAGAAGAGAGAAAAGGAAAGAGATATGTCAGCTTGCATCCATCTCATTATCACTTACTTTCCTCGGGTCCACACGAAGATCAAAGAAAATGTGTGTGGAAAGGCGGAGAAAGCAAAAGGAAGGACAAGCCCCAATTTTTTTTTGTGGGCTGAAGATATGATAATAATCCCTGCATTTATAGCGCCTTTCTCCATGCACACACACTTATCTCCACGTATATTGAACCACAAGTTTTTGCTTTCTTTCTCTTCAGTAATTATTCCAAAGAATGAAGGGGAAAAGGGAACCGTCCGGAAAAAGCTGGAGAAAGTTGGGAATAATTAAACAATTTTCCCCCACACAGAATGAGACCGAGTAAACACTATCAGTTCTCTGTGCTGGGCGCTTTTCCTTCACAGAAAATTTCTTAGAACTTGCGTCGGTGCTTATGAACACCATAACACGGTTTGGATATGGTATGAAGGCTCTGATGATGGAAAAAATGGGGATCTTGTTTCAAAAACAAAGGAAATATACTGAGTACGATAAGGGGATGGAGATAAGAGGAAGTCCAAGGACGATGAAAAGGACTCAAAATTTCATTCTTTATACTTTTTAAACATATTTCGGGGACTGAGCTGACAGAAGCAGAAATAAATTCTGAAGGCGAATGTCGAGAGAAATGGAAAAACTGAAGGAAGAGAGAGAGAGAGAGAAATAGAAAATCATAGGAGGAAGAAACCAGAAAGTTAATCCAAAAGCAAAGGCAAAAGCAAAACCTAATGAATCCAGTGCCAAAATGTGAAACATGAAACCTGGTGGGAAAGCGAGAGCAACAATTTACAAGGCAAGAAGAAAACTAAAAATTAAAACTAAACAAATCGGGAATTTAAAATGTCACGAATAACAGAAAATCAAACCGAGATAAAAATTGAAACTGACAGTGAAGGAAAAACTAAACGTAAAAGTAGGGAAAAAAAATCAAGAGAGTATAATATAAAAACAAAAAAAATAAATTAACATGTAAAAAAATTAAAACAAAGAGAGTAAAATCAAAATATAGATATAAAATTAAAATAAAAAGGATAAAAAAATTAAAACAAAAAAGGTAAAACAAAAATATAGATATAAAATTAAAATAAAAAGGATAAAAAAATTAAAACAAAAAAGGTAAAATAAAAATATAGATATAAAATTAAAATAAAAAGGATAAACAAATTAAAACAAAGAGGGTAAAATAATAATATAGATATAAAATTAAAATAAAAAGGATAAAAAAATTAAAACAAAGAGGGTAAGATAAAAATATAGATATAAATTAAAATAAAGAGAGTAAATAAAAATAAAATATGTAACTAGATTAAAAAATTCCATAAAGAGAGTAAAAAAAATAAAATAAAGAAAGTAAAATAAAATTAAAATAAGTAAAATTAAAATAAATAAAATAACAAGAGTAAAATAAGTTTATAAAAATAAATAAAATAACAAGAGTAAAATAAGTTGATAAAAATAAATAAAATAACAAGAGTAAAATAAGTTAATAAAAATAAATAAAATAATTATGAAAATAAAAAGCAGAAAGTGGAGCGAAAGCAAGAACGTGAGAGCTGAAAGCACGGAAAATGAACAAAAACCAGATGCGTTATGAGAAACATTTCTAACCAAAAATTGAAAAACTAAATCCCCTTTTAGCAAAAACTAATGAAGAGAAAACACCAATTAGGAGAAAATCAAAAAAGAGAAAGCAACATCCAAAAGAAAACAAAGGGATGGAAAGCAACAATATGGAAAAATTCAAACGAGTGAAAAAATAAAAACTAAAAATTCCAACAGACGTACATGTAACCAGGAACAGACTACAAACTTAAAGAAAGAAAACGGTTATAGAAAAGATAAGCAAAGGGATGTATATGTAGTAAAACAACAGAGGAAAACCACTGGAAACAAAAAGTAGAAAACTGACAAAACGGAAAATTTAAGTACTAGCTATAAGCCCAGAGAAAAGGAATGTGAAAGCAGCACAAGGACGAAAGGAGGACGAACGTCCGAGTGAAAGCATAATTTTCCCCAGAAAACAAAGCATCCAGCCATTATTATGGGGAAGTTCTTCTATTTTGGCTGTTGATTATGCATGAATGTTTTCTTCTTCGTCCTCGTCGTCTGTTCAAACTTTTGGTCTGCTTTCTCCCAATGACTTTCACCCCGATGTAAATTATTTGCTTTGTTGTTCTTCCTTTGACATTATATACAAGGAGAAATGAAGGCGGCGGAGGGGTGGGACAAGAAACAAGCAATTAATTTGTAGACTCTTCCTCCAACTATATTCTCTCCAAGTTCCAAAATGCCTTATGCCGTTGATTCATTTGCAAACCAAGTGAAAATTTCTTTGGAGAAAGGGGAAGAGCGGGAGAGAGAAATTTTCCTTTTCACATTAAGAGTAAAAGAAAATTTTCTATAGTGTATGTTTGCCGCCTTAACTCTTGGCGGGACTTTCTTCAATTTAGAGATGAAAAGGCGTTGGAGAGCTTGGGGTAACTTAATTTGCTGTTAATTATGCAATGGCTCAAGGAATTTTCTTCCATATGAAATTGGAACTTCACAGTCCCGCCAAAAGATGTTTTTTTTACTAAATTTCCCCCGTTTTTCAAAATTCATATTTTTCGTCGTGAATAAAAGTTTGCATTGGCAGCCAAAAAGGCATTGTTAAAGACGGGAGGTTGAAGCTGGAATTTGTATTTGCCTTCAAGATGGCAAATGTGATTGGACACGAAAACAATTTCTCCTTCAGAAACAGTAAAAAGGCAATGAAAACATTAATCATGTAAGCTGTCAAAAGAGGGCAAAAAATTCTTCTGTCAAAATTTCCCTCTAAAAAATACTGATTTGCTCGAACATTTGCAGGAAAACGCAGAAAAAACCTTTTTCGGACTTATTGCCCTCTGAATTAATCCGTATTTAACCCATTTTCCCGCCTTATGAAGTCAATGTAAAAATATTTCCCAGCAAATAATCCCTTTGTGTGTGGGAATCAGCCTAATTCGCTGGATTCTACTGGTGCTTTGACGTCGAATAAATAACAAAGGCATTGAAATTTTTTTTCGATCCAATCCTGCCTTTTTTTATTGTGTGGAGAAAGCATAAAAACATCTCCTTTCTAATGAAACAAAAACTGATTTTACTAATAAAAACGTAATTCCGAGAAAAGGGAAACATTTATTGTATTATGAAGCAAGTGGAGCAAGAAAAGAATATTGAAGAGATCTTTTAAAGAAACAGGATGTAACATTAAATATTCACAGTAGATTTTCACGCAGAAAGGTTGAGCGTTCAGATGCAAATTTATTTTCCCTTTGAGACAAAAACAATATTGGGGTTTCTTGTCATTCAATTCCGGTGACAGGAAGTAAAGTTGTCAGGAAGATATGGGGAAATTCTATGTTTTTGAGACACAACAAGAATAAAAGGAATGACAGCTGTGGGGAAAACAACTTTCATCAGTAAGGACTTAATTTGTTCTTAAAAACGTCATTTATGCGATCAAAATTTGCAAAAAATTGAATTATTACGGAAAGTCAGTTGTTTTCATACGCTTTTGTAAGGCTGAAATTTTGCAGTGGAGGAAATCTGTAATTGTAAAATTTTGTTACGGTGACATTTCATAATTGTGATTTTGTAATGGAGAAATTTTTAAAACTGAGTGAATTTTTGTATTGGTGCAAATTTGTAATAGCGAGTGAAATTTTGAAATGGTTAACTTTTGTAACGGCTAAATTTTCTAATGGTTAAATTTTCTGATGGTTAAATTTTCTGAGGGTTAAATTTTCTGATGGTTAAATTTTCTAATGGCTAAATTCTCTAATGGTTAAATTTTCTGATTGTTAAATTTTCTGATGGTTAAATTTTCTAATGGCTAATTCTAATGGCTAAATTTTCTAATGGCTAAATTTTCTAATGGCTAAATTTTCTAATGGCTAAATTTTCTAATGGCTAAATTTTCTAATGGCTAAATTTTCCAATGGTTGAATTTTCTAATGGCTATAGCCACTCTCAGAAAGTAAATACATATATGTATTTATAATGGTTAGAGTTTTTTGGTGCAAATTTGTAATTGTGAATTGTTGTGATGGTGATTTTTGGTCTGGTGAAATTTAGATATGGAAAACTTTTCCAATTTATTTTGATGAAAGGCACTTTTCAATATTTCGTAGCTATGTTGAAATTTTGCGGTCCCAAAATGAAATTTGTCAGCGTTTCCCATAAAATTAAAAGCAATAGCAAATTGACTCGGAAATATTTTGTGGTAACTTTTCCCTGGATATTTCGTTTTTGTAAATATAACAGATAAGAAACGTTTAAATTGTACATATTTCTAAAATTTAAAAGATTGGAAAAATTTCTTGCGCTTTGTACAGAAGTACGCCAGCCAAAAATTGAAGGAAAAAGAACGTAGTAATTTCCCAAATTTGAGGGGACGAAAGTCCAAAAAATGTCCCATTCGATTCCTATTTGACGGGTATGGATTAAACCCATAAAAGCTTAATAATTATCCACCGTATTTAGGTCCCACTCCACCACGTACAGTGAACTCTCGCTATAACAACCCTGAATGGAAGGGCAAAAATGATTGTTATATTGAATAGTTGTTATATGGAACCTATAATATGTACACTACATACACGACGGGCTGAAAAATAAAGTTGTTATAGAGAAAAAGTTGTTATAGAGAGAGTCCACTGTAATTTGGGAAAAATAAGGAGAAGATTAGCGACGAGTTGTGGTCAGAAACGTATTCTTTGCGTGACTTTCCCCTTCCTGACTATACTTCCGATTTTTTCCTCAACCCGGTAACTTTACGTTGGGCAAAATGTATTTTTTTTGCTTTGCCTTTTATATACATACAAAATTTTTATACTAACCACTATACCATAAAACTCCGGGAAATTTCACCACGGAAACTCCCAATTCATTCTTTGCACGTCGGGTTCTATACATTCTTTGGGGGAAGCAAGAACACGGAGGGAAATATGGAGTGAAAACATAACTGACCCATTTTTTGCTCTTACATTTTCACTTTTCATGCATATTTCTTTTGGCGGAGAAAAAAATACCAAAGAGAAGCCGGAGGTTTCTCTCCGCCCCCTTGACCTTTATCCTTTTATTTATGTAGTAAAGTTGTTAGGGATAGATTGGGGCTTTGTATTTTTTTTATTTAATTATTTCCTGTTTTTGTAACAAATATTTTTTTCGCTTTTTTAAAACATTTGCGAAAATTTCTGGGCTTTGCACTTGCATAGAAGTTTTATTGCAAGCACAAAAAAGCATTGAACAAAAATATTGGCGCAATGTTGTTCACTTTCGAGGAAAAATTTACAAGTACATTTACAAAAATTTTTACATTTACGTCGATTCAAAATTTTTTGTGAATTAGTTTCAAAATGTTGTCCTAGTTCCGTTAAAATGTGAGGATCTTTTCCTGTTTCTAAATAAATCGTTAGAGTTGCTCCTTTTTCTCGAAATTCTTTCTACAGTGGAGTCTCTTTATAACAACATTCCCTATATAACAGCATAACGTTAAAAAATCGCTATAACGTCAACAAATTTACGCGCTAGCATGTTAAATTTGTTTCCTATAGAAACTTATATGTTATATATTATTTTATATCACAGCATTAGTCATAAAATTCGTTAAAACAGCAAAATTTAACTGCTTTTCTGTGTAATTTTTTTTCAAAAGTAAATGTTGGCGCATTCATCATTGTGTAAGTGCTTTGAACTAACATTTACGTGTAAATTTACACAAATTTGTAAATCTACGTCAAATCAAAATTTCAAATGCCTTAATTCCATAATAATTTGTCCCATTTTTTTCTGAATTGTGGAATCTTTGTTTGTTAACAAAACATTTACAGCTAGTTTTTCAAGATCCTTTCTGAATGTCTTTTCCTGTACACATTAATTTGCGGCTCAAATTTTATGCGATGTCATTCAAACTTAACTAAGCTGCATCTAAAACCTATACAATCCTTCCACCTTAAATCTCCGAATCCGCTTAGAAATTTGTTTGCACCTTTAAAAACGCATTTAAAAATCGCTCAAAAATGTATTCCCGCCCAAATCCACACAGTTGTGCAGTAATTCATTATACTTATTTGGCGGCAGTGGATTTATAATGAAACGAGGAACATAAAATTTGTCCGGACGTTTCAGCTTACATTAATCAAATTTAAAAAAAATTCGTTTGAAAATGAATTAAAAATACTGGTGACCCCAATTCTCCCTCTCGACCCACAACAAAGGCGCAAATTTCGTAGGAGAATCAAACGTCAAACGGAGACATGCATCCGTGTAACTACACGCACAAAGGGAGAAAGTCCAGGAATTCTTTTGAAGAAAAGGACACGGAATGCAAAACTGTGTATGTACTCCCAAATTTTTTTTTCCTTTATCCTTCCCCCCAGAAAACAATTCGGAGACAGAGCATGGAGAGCTGTGAGTATGAAAATAATAATGATAAGGAGGGAAGGGTGAGCATGAGAGAGAAAGAAAGAGCCGGAGTGGGAGAAAGTCGGTGTATATTGTGCGCATGGAATAGCCTCAAGTGTAACATTGTCAGTTGTTCTCTCCTTCCTCCTTTTCTCCCCCTCGAAACGTTCCCTTTAGCCTCCCTTTCGCCCGTAATCCGTCAGTTGAGAGCGGACCACGCGACTTGAATACAGCCCGAGCCCATGTCTCTCTCATTCCCTCTGGCAAATACCACAACACTCCAGCACTCGTGGGACTTGAGCCACTCAACGCTTTTTTTCCTCCAACAGAAAAAAAAAACTTTCTCTCGACTTTTCCCCATTTGTATTTCCCTTTTCCATTTTATCCCGTAGCAAAAGACCCGCAATTTTACCTGGCAATTACGAGGGATAACTCCAACCCTTTTTTCCTGGCGGAGAAAGTGCGCCAAAAAATTTGCCAGGTGATCCACTGACACACCGGCATTTTGTGGTGAATTTTTTTTTTGACAGGAGTGACTCTATTTTATTTGTGGAGGGGGCTGGAAATATATGTTTAGGGGGTGTGATAGGAGGGGGAAACGGGAATCAAATTCAATTTACGTGCAAGTGCAGTGTTTGACGGGATGTCCTTGGGGGGTTGAGATTTTTTGGAGATAATATGGTGAAAGGACGCCCGGCGGAGGGAATGTGCCCATTTTTGGTGGTTTTGACTCATTTCCGTGTATACTGGAATATATTCAGCTGTTGAATTTCGACAATGACAAGGGGAATTGCATGGACGTTGTAATTCACAAGTTTTAGTGGAATTGCAAAAATTACGCTGGGATTACAAACAATTTCCCGTGATTAGATACAATTCGCTGTGAGGGCAGACATTTAGGCTGCGGCTTCAATCTTGGCGTTTGAATTACAATATTTACGCCGCTGCTGGAATATTTGCGCTGCTTTGCGAAATAGAGCTGTGGTCATCAAATTTACGGGCTGACATCCAAATTTACGTGTTGATATCCAAATTGATGGGTTGACGTACAAATTTACGCTGCAGTTATATCGTTTACCTTGCGGCTACAAAATTTACGCTGTTGTTACCAATTTCTTTCCGCAAAGTTAAGCTACAAAAATTTGTACAGTTACAAAAATTAAGCTTATTATACAAAATCTGCAGTGGTTTACAAATTTTACGCCGAAAGCCAAATTTTCGCTGCGAGGTGGACGCATTTTTACGGTTCCAAAAACTACATCTGTTTTACAAAATATACTTAAATATATCAAAATTTGTCAGCAGTGTGCAGTGACCCCCTCAGTAATTTTGGTGTGCAAATTTTCTATCCGAATCGCTTACAAGGAATTCTTACGCTGATTCACGGATTGTACAGGTAATTTTAAGAATTTTCAAATTCCATACTAGTATCAACTTTCAATTATGGGAATCTCCCGCTCGCAGCATGCATGTCAATAGTATTTTGCTGTACATATAAAATATATAGCAGCAATAATAGCGGTACACATTTACGTAATTGTGATATCAAATTTGATGTTCAACATGCACCCAAAAAAAAGTATGTGTTATGCATAGATGTCGCCAGAGGACATTAGCAAATCGCCGGTTAAGCATATTAACCGCCACATTTTCCTGTATCAACCCAATATGGCATTTATAAATGAATGAAAAATCGTTGGAGAATGTAAATTGTCGGTTTATACCAAAATTTTTATGTGGCCATTGTAAGAAAACATACAATCATACTCTTAAATCCGCTAAAACAAATGCCAGTACAAACAAATTTCGTTAGTGCCTTAAACATTTTTCTGTGTGTCAAGATTTTCCTGGCAACGTAATTCGGGTACATTTACAAATGTATATATTAGTTTGACAAATTTAACGGTCTATAATATTATATTCTGCTTACACCGTGGAATCATATCTACGATCAGTAAAGGCAAAAATAATATCCAGAAATTCGCCTTAGTTTTCCGTAGTAAATTAAAAACATAAAATAAACGAAATCAGGCAACGTCTAAAAATATGTTCGGTAATTATAAGTGAAAAGCAAATCTGGTTAATTTTTTTTGGATGAGTGCAATAAACGCTAAAAGTGGAAAATTTGCTCGTAGTTCATAGCTTTAGTCATATGAGCACCAATAGAGTACTTGAGGAATTAAATAGAAAAAAAATACGATTGTACTTAAGCTCAATTTCGGAGGATTTAAAGGAGGCAAAAACGATTCAAAAACCCGGGAATTACAAACCACAATGAAATCCCTTGGAATACCAGTGCAATTCTGGGTCCATGTATTAATGCCTTCGCTTTCCCCGGCTGGCTGACACAAAGTGGATTACAAAGGATAAAGACATTATATAGCCTCTCCTCATTTTGTCACTGGAAATGTCTCTCTCTCTTTCTCTCTATCTCTCTCTCTCTCTTGGCTCTGATCTCAACTCGCAGTGCAAAGGGAGCAAATAAGAGAAAAAGCAGTAGACGGAATAGTGTGGGAGAGACAGAGAAATGTTCTCCCCCAATCTCGCTGTCTGTCTCCAGTGTGCGTAGAAAAACAAATTAATTACAGACAACTTGAGTGGATTAAGCGGGACTGGGAGAGCGAGAAATAGAGAGGGAAGATTTCCCCGTGTTTACACGAACGTTGGAGGGCTCAAGAGCTAAATATCCTTGTCAAATCAATGTGTATTTATCTCTCTCTCACCCCTTTGGGGCCCACCCTTCCCCCCATTCTCACAATTGACCTTCTGGCAATCCAAACCTCACCCCACCACCGGCTTTTTATATGCGGAATTGTGTAAATATACAAATCCCTTCAACCAAACGACGGCCAGTGGACGGGCACCCGCAAGAGGCATTGTTGGGGAAAATAGGAAAGTAAATTCCATGACGTTTTTCATTCTTCTTACATCTAATTGTATAGGTTTTAACTCATTTCGTCTAATTTACTTCTGTATACCATGGAGTGTCTCTATAGCAAGTCTCTTTATAACAACATGTCTCTGTAAAAACATTATTTTACCAGCCCGTTGTACATGTCAGGTGCATATTTAATGTTCTATATAGCAACTTGTCCCTGCAACAATATTTTTCGCCCTTCCCTTCAGAGTTGCTATATAGAAACTCCACTGTGTGACGAACACCAGCCATGAATGAACAAAGTTTGGCAGTTGTTCCAAACAAAACGTTAGGGTAAAGCTTGCTATTGTGGCCAACACGGTAATAGTGACCGCCCACCAATTCAATTCCAAACTACGTGTAATTTAGGAAAAAGCTGTAAAATTTAAACGACAATTGTCTACACGCGTATTACTCAGCAATTATTGGCGAGAGAATAAAAATAGTCGATCAAAACGTTGCAGGAAAAGTGGCCACAATATGAAGCTTGACACTGTAATGAACAGAAACGTTTTCGCACAGAAATTTGTCCCGAAGAAATGTTTTGGGTTACATTGCCCACTAAATTTTTCTGACGTCGAAAGGAATTAGGTTTGGCTGCAATTTGCAGATCTACATCCGTCTGACAGTTAGGCGCTACATCAGTAATTAATTTATACCGCTGTGTGCCATAGTTTTCTTCACTTTGTCTGTCATAAATGTTTAGCGCGGAATCTTTTATAAACGTTTAGAGCTAGATCTGTCGTAATCGCTTAGCGCTATATCTATCATAAACGCATAGCGCCAAATCAGTCAGGAACGTTTAGCGCTTGATCCGTCAGAGACATTTAGTGCCAGATCTATCATATATGTTTAGCGCTAGATATTTCATAAACGCTTAGAGCCAGATTTGCCATGACCGCTTAGATCCGAGTCTGTCATAAATATTTAGCTAGATCTGTCCTTAAATTTCTCAGGTGTTTACTAGCTACAATTCCCAAGCACCATCGAATGTCCCTGTTAGCCCTGTAAAATCCCCTGGTAAAAGCACAGCCACATACAATTGTATAAACAAGCAGAAATTTAGGTAACAAAAAAGGGAAAAACGCTGCAAAAGGATGCCCCTACATATTTTGAAGGGGACTGCATGGCCACAATGTAGTTGTTATGTAAAACGGCAGGTAAAAAAGAGACCGAGCCACACATTGCCCTCCCCATTTTTGCCGTATGAGAAGCGGCCGTTACATTGATGATTTGAGAGACGTTGGTGCATAGGCCATAAAATGTTCCCCCTTCAACGTCCTCTCTCCGCACTCACATTCTCCCCCCCCTCAAAATGTACAATGTACATAAATTTTGCCGTTTATCCATCTAACATACACCAAGAGAGAGAGAGAGAGCTTACCTTGAATATTAAATCAGGGGAGAAAATCCATAATTTTTTCCCCTCTCCCTCTCTCACTCATATTCCTACTTGTATTGGGAGCGCCGCCTTGCCTCACCCTTGGTGCTATGTGCTGGCATTTGGTGTCCAATGTCAAGTTTCTGTACATTTGCCGTATATATACATATATATATAGCTATATATATATATATATATAGGTATATATAAAGGAGAAAAAAAACTTTTTACCGGTGTCAAAACCCTCCTGAATGCTACGAGGAATGGGTGAGAGACACTTTCAGGGGAGTCATTATCCCGGAGGGGGAAAGCACGGGAGCGATGGAGAAGTGAGGAAATGCAGGGAGTAAAAGCAAAAGGCGTGTGCGCGACGGTTTATTGTCGGATTCCCTTCAACAGACACGGTTCCATGCTCACCTTCAGAAAAAGAGGGACTCGCTCGGGATTCTGCAAAAAAAAGGGGTAACTTCATAATTTGGAAATATGTATTTATTTATTAATGGTGGGAAAAGAGCTGGGGGAAAAGAAGATAAAAAAAAAATGAGAAAGTATGAGTGAAAAAATATAAAAAGAATGTGAGGAAAGGAAAGGGAAGGGAATCTGAAAGAAAGCCAAGCTCCGGCAATACTGGGGAAAGGGAATTTGGAGTATTTTGGGAAATACGGAGTAAGGGGAAGCATCCAGGAGTGGAAGTGAGAGACAATTTTGAGGGTAAAAACAAAGAGATGGAGAGAAAGCTCCAGAATCGGAGAGGAAACGGGATAAGAAAAGGAAGGAGAAAAATTAAAAAGAGACAAGAAAATACTTAAAGAGAGATATCGTAACAAAATTGAAAATAGGACCATTTAAAAGAAGAAAGCAAGGACAAATGTGTAAATGGAAAGCCTGGAAAAAATTAAGAATGAGAAAGCAATGGGAAAATTCGAAAAGTGAAAGCGGAGGGAAATTTGAGAAAAGAATGCAAAACTTGAAAACTGTGGAAAACTAGAAGTGAAAGCGGAAGGAAATTTGAAAGAAACAATGCGAAAGTAGAAAGCGGAGGGAAATTTGAAAAAAACAATGCAAAAGTCGAACGCAGTGGAAAACTAGAAAATCAAAAATAAATAGTTTTCAAAAGACAAATAGGACATATGTATATTTAAAAATATCGAGTGTTGAAAACTTTGAAAAGAGAAAGGAAGAGAAAAATTTAAATAAAACCCCACAAAAACCTTGGAAAACAAGACAAAAAATAAACTCAAATGCAAGCAAAATGTCATAAAACAAAACGTCAGGAAAAATCCACAAAATTACGGGAAAACCTAATAGCGGTTTTGTCTCTATAACGGTGGCTTCTTTCTCAAATTGTTAACATTGAAATATGTTCTCCATAACGGTTTTCTTTATAATGGGGACATGTACTGATTTAGGCAAAACCGTAATAGAAAAAATCCACCGTACATGATATAAACGGAGACCATATGAATCAAAACACTTCACAAAATAGAGCAAAAAAATTAATCGGAAAACACACAGCAAGAGAAGCGTTCATAAATAAAAAGTAATGAAAACGAAAAATAAAACGCAGAATCGAAAAAAGAAATGAAATCGTTTCAGGAGCAAGCAAATGTATAAAACTTGCTGAGAGAGAAAACAGTTAAACGGAGAAAAGCATTGTAAGATTTGCAGAACGAATTGTTCTTTAAAGAATTCAAAATTGACAATTCCGTGATAAATCTGAAAACTCCAAGATAATCAATGACTTACAAGGATAATCAAGGATAATCAAGGACAAGACAAGAAAAAATCAATCAAAACGGAAAAAAAGGAGAAAGCCATAGAATCAAAGCAAATACAAGAAACAAAAAATGAGAGAGAAAAAGAGAAGGAAATAAAGGTTAATATTTAAGCAAAGATTAATATTATCCGAAATCGGCAGATAAGGCAAAATTTGCAAAAACCCTTCAAACACCAATCAATCCGCAAAACAAATGGAACTCAGCAAATTTGGAAAGGCTAACAAGAGAGAAAGTCTGGACAAGTAATGCGGGGCAGGAAAGGCCAAGATAAGCGTGAAAGCCAAATAAATGACAATGAAATGACAGACTGCATCCCCCAGGAGCCTAATACATACGGGCTCAAAATGCATGGAAAAAGGGAAAACCCAGAAGAATAAAAAAAAATGGTCGGGCGAGGTAAAAGGGATCGGAGCGGGCTTTAGGAGGAGTGACAGCGTGGCATGGCGGTGCTTATGGGGCCCATTGAAGAGGCAGAGAATATAGCTAATGGCACATATTTACAAGGAGTCATTTATGAAAATTATTTATAATCCTCCCAGCCTCGGCTTTGGCGCCATCAAATCCCATCCATATAGATTCAACCATATGCAATTCCCGTCCACCTACAACTATATATTATGGCATACTCCGTCCCTTTGGCATTGCAATACTACGTATTTACCCATAGCTATAACTCCATATATAAATGCAGGGAGTGGAGATGGAAATGGCACCCATTTTTCTCTCTCCCCGCCTCTTCTAGCTCTCTCTACAGGGTGGCAAATGCATATCGCACCCTCACAGGAATTTGCAACCGGACAAGACATCAAATACGACACTAGAATTTATTTTGTAGTTACCAAAATTTTCGTGACAAACCGTGAAATTTGTGGCGATTTTGGTAACATATACCGACAGTTGCGTGAATGAATATTGGATTGTTTGCAAGTTTTAGTGGGAATCCAATCATATTTTTTGGGATAAATGTAGGTGGTAATAGAATAAAGCAGAAATATTCAACAGAAAATAGACTAAGGAAGAAATTTAGCCGAAACAAAATTTAGACAAATTCAGTTGATAATAGGCAAAGACAGGAATTAGTTATAAGCTGACGCAGAAATTTAGCCAATACAAAATGGGCCAATACAAATTTAACCAATAATTATTTTAGACAGAAATTTAACCGATAGCTTTTCGAGATAGAAATTTAGCCGACAGAGTTTCGAGACAGGAATTTAATCGATCGTTTTACGAGACAAAAATTTAACTGACAATATTCCGAGACAAAAATTTAGCCGATAATGTCCCGAGACAGAAATTTAGCCGATAATGTTCTGATTGAGAAATGGAACGAATAATTTGCTGAGACCAAAATTTAGCAGATGATATACGGTAAAAATTCAAGCCACAATAGACTGAATATAGGAAATTTCACCGATACATAAGATCATGTGGCAGAAATTTAACCGATAATGTTCTGAGGCTGATAATTTTTTAAGGTTGAAATTTAACTGCTAATACGCGACGACAGACATATTTTGGAAAATCATTACAAGTAGAAGCAGACAAAAGGTTTAAAAAGTGTGCCGCAGACACGTCTTTAATAAGAGGAAAAGCACAATATTGGAGCTTCTAAATCAGATAGAGTCGTCCCTCTCTATAACGGGCTCTCTTATAACGGTTTCCTCTCTTTACCGGTGGCTGAAAATGCTTCCCTCAAAAACTTTCTCCAATAGAAATTTCTGCTCTCTATAGCGGTTTTACGTTATAGATGGGAAAATATGCTGATTTAAGAGGACCGTTATAGAGACGTTCGACTGTAAAGTGTTGTATCCACAAGAAAAATTACGTATGGAAATGTTTAGAGAATTTATAGGCAGACAAATAGGGGCATCTTCGAGGCTGTGTGGGAAACCGTTGTGGGAAAATTGGTCGTAATAGTTCGAGCTGATTTTATTTTGCTTGTTTAGACTTTATCTTTCTTGCAGCGCACCATTTTCCTAGGGGAGACAAGACAATCATGGCCACACTGTATATACAAGGTCTTCGGCCAGTGTGTGTCATGTGTAAATGTGAAATGGGTTTTTTGTTTCCATTTGCCATTAGTGATATTACAAGGAGGGAGAGAGAAAGGCTCCCGGAAAAATCTACATTGTTTCAATCCCCGCGTATTTGTATGGACGTTTACGGGCAGAACAAAAGGGGGCAGGCGGGGGGAATGCAAATTGTATGTGTTATTATCCTAACTGGGCCCTCTATTATTCCGTCTATATACATGAATATATTTGTTTACTACAAGAGTAATTTTTTATGTGGATACAACCCCTTTTTTCTTCCTCGGGATTTCCCTTTTCCCCCTGTAATTTGCCTCTGGCTCCATTCTGGCATTGGCCCTCCCCGAATTTATTTCTTTTTGGTTTATTTCATATCTAACATTCTTTTGGATGTTTATTGTGAATACTATAGATATGTGAAATATGCGTTATTTGCCTCGTTTTTAATTTCAGTTTTCTTCCGGGAGTAAAATATGCGTTGGAAAAAAATTTAATTTCACCAACTTTCTCCGTCCGTTTTTTTCTCACTTTCTCCGGCTCTTTCAATGGATTGGCATTTGTTTTATATACTTTCACTGGGAGTAATCCGCATTTTTCATTTTGCTTTCATTCGTCCTTTTGTAGACTGTCTCCGCTTCCTTTTTTCATATTTTTTAGGTATGTACATATATATATACAGTCGACTCTCTCTATAACAGTCCCCTGTATAACAATACTCTCGTTATAACAGCAGCAAAAAA
>JAQGBT010003049.1:0-21170 GCA_034698585.1 Disparrhopalites patrizii | reverse complement strand
TTTTCCCTTTATCTGTATCTCTCATTGTTTCTCTCCCTTTTCCCTTTATCTGTATCTCTCATTGTTTCTCTCCCTTTATCTTTGTATTTTTCACTTTGTTGCTCTCCTTTTATCTCTGCATTTCTCTCTTTGTTTCTCTGTCTCCTTGCCTCTCTCTACCTCGTCACTCGTTCTCTTCCTTTGTCTCTCTTTGTCTGTTTTGGTGTCTCTTTCTCTCCCTTTATCTTTGTATTTCTCTCTTTGTGTCTCCCTTTCTATCTGCCCCCCTCTCTCTCTATTTGCCTCTATCTATACCTTCGTCTCTCTTCCTCTCCCTTTGTCTGCTTCTGCAACTCTTTCTCTCCGTTTATCCCTGTATTTCTATCTTTGTATCCATGTCTCTATTTGTCTCCATTTCTCTCTCTCTCTGTTTGGCGCTCCCTCTCTATCCCTTTCTCTGCCTTCGTCTATCTTTCTCTCCCTTTGTCTGTTTAGCTGTCGCTTTATTTCTGAGTCTCTCTCTTTATCTCTCCCTTCCTGTCTGTCTCTCTCTCTCTTTGACTTTTCCTCCTCTCTCTCTCTTCATCTTAATCCGTTTCTTCCTCCCAGACTCACTGCTTTGCTCTTTCTCTTTCATCGTTTTGCTCTCTTGTCCCATTCTTGCCACCGTCTGTTTTCTCCCTCTCCGTTTCTCTTTCTTCTAACCCTTCTATTGACCTCTCTCCCTTTCTCCCCATGTTTATTTTGTACCTCTCACGATTTCTCTCATTCTCTCCTTTCCGCTATTTCTGCATTTTTGACTGTTTTGTATATACCTGTACTTCTCTATTTTGTTCTGCAACTCTTGTATTTTTCTCCCGTGCCCCATGTCATCCCTTTTCGTTCACCCTCCTTTTTATTTCCTTTGTATTATTCCATCTCTTTCGTCTCCTTTTTCTTGTCTCTGTCCGATTCTATCGCCCTCTGTCTCAACTTCTCGGTCGACTCTGCTTTGTATATATTATCTAGGCAGGTATTTCTACATACGGCGGTCCTCGCAGTCACTTTAAATTCTACTTCTTCCTTGCTTTTTCTCTTCATTTGCTTCATTTGATTCCATTGTTTCCCTTTAAGTTTCCTTTACCTCCCTTTTCTCTGGTTTTGCTCTTCTTCAGAGTATGATTTTTTTGGCGACTTTTTTAATTCACGTCTCATTGCATTTGTATGTACACACATAAGCTCTTTTCCCTCTAGATTTCGCTTCATTTTTCTGATCTCATTTGTCTTATAAATATGTATTTTTCCCCGTTCGAATTGTCTGTGTCTTGTGCCAATCTCGCACTTTCTTGTTAGCACTCTTCTATTATCTTCTTTTCCTGTCTTTCCCCTCGAAATTCCTCTCTCCCTTCTTTTCTGTCCGTCTCTGTCTTGTTTTTTTTACTCTACTCAACTCCAATGTGTATGAAAGGCGGATTGGAAAAAAACAAGTTTGACAAAAGCTCGGAGACCCGCGGCCTGTGACGGGTATTATGGGAGAGTGACAGGGAGAATGGATAATGTGAGTGGACCGGACGTGCTTCGGGTGGGCAATAATGCCCCTCGGACGAGGGAGACAATGCTCAAATAATTCTACATGGACTTATGCCCATTTTTTAACGTACCTATGTACATATGTATATATAGATATATGCATGTACCCACCAGAATTTGCCCTATCCGTTGATCCACATGTGTCCATATGACTCCCATTGATCCCATGTGTGTACATACCTGGGAAGATCCCCGGACGAAGATCCTCCATGGGGTCCCGTAGGGCTTTCGGGTTCTATTGTTGTGGAGGCAAAGAGAGATTTACTTCCAATCAATGGTTTAGTAATGGGGAAAAGAGCATCCATAGATACACGCATAGCGGCAGTCACAGGCATTCCCTTGCCTTTACCGGGAAAAAAATGTGTATTTATATATTTAACCATAAGTATATCAAGTCAAGTGTGCTAAACTGTGTCTTGTTCACAGGGCGCACGTGTGTGTATGTATCCTGATGGGGACAAAAGGGACTATAAAGTGGAAGTGATAGGGGGAGAGATGTCCTTTTCAGAACCGACCCTTTCCCTCCTCTCATCTTCCCCCCTTCCACATTTCAATGGGGTGAGTGTACAGGGTGTCCTTAGCATTATTTGAGGGTGAACATCCCAGGACTTACCTTTTTACTTTTTTTGCTCCTTTTTTGTCAAAGCCATTCCACCCCCTTGGGGCATTGTGAGACTTCACACATTGCTGATACAGTCAGACTCTCTCTATAACAGCACCCTAAGTGCAACAGAAAAATTGCTCTTATTACGAGTGGTATCGAGAATTAGCTAAAAAAATAATAACATTAATTAAGATGATTTTCAGGTTTCACTTTAATAATTTTCCAAATTCTAACAATATTTACAAAATTGTGCGTAAATATTCACATTTTAGTGAGAAAAGAATAAAATTGTGCTGGTATAGAGTTCGGGTGCTGCTATAGAAAAAAAGTTAATTTAATGCTGAAGAGATACCTGACTTAGGCGCTGATGCTCTTGTAGGGAGAAAGTGCTGTTATAGTGAGAGGAATGTGACCGAGGGAAGAAATGACCCTGCTGTTATTGAGTAACTCCTGTTATAGGGAGTGCTCTTGTAGAAAGCGCACTTTACATGGTTAAGCTGTAGGGGGGATTCAGCATTGATGCTATAGAGTAAGTGCTCTTATAGGGAGGGGCGGTATAGGAAGAGTCGACTATATTCGTATTTACATAGATTTATGCTGTATATACATACATTTTTTTGGATATTATTTCCATTTTTTCCCATATAATTTCCCGTCTTAAAAGCTACAAATGATCAAACATATTTATTATCAACCAGCTTTTCTATAATTAATTTGATTTGATTTTTAAAGAATTGCTATTAAAATTTAAAAAAAGATATAAAGAATACGTACGTTCGATTACGTATAATAAATCGTGTGTTAACCTCCCTTAATTATTGAAATGAAATTGTGCCGAAATCGGAAGCTATTAGGGAGGGTTCCTTTTGTAATGGTAATCTCGTGTGTACCATTACGGTGTGATAAGTGATTATTACCGTGATTTGTGTGCTACACCCTGTACTTTATTGTGACTTCCAGTTAGACCTTATTGTTGTCCTCTGGGAAGTCAAAGTGGATATGGAGGAGAGAGAGAAATGGTGATGACAGGACAGGCATGCTCTTTTTGTTGTATTTTAAACCGAGGACAGGCACCCCAACTCCAGCTCTCTAGCTCTCCAGCTCTCCAGCTACCCTTCTCCAGCACCTTTCACATGTATTCATCCCTCTCAGTCTCTCTTTCTCTCTCTCTCTCGTCACACAAGTTCATTCATCCTTTTTCCCCATGTATTTCATTCTTATTTTTCTCTCCTGGCTTCTTCCTCCTCTCACTTACACACCCCTTCATTCAGAAGCGGTGCAAGAATGGGTTGAAGCTCACTTTGGAATGGATTCGCTGGACAGAGGCGATTCGGCCAAAATTTAGGACGATAGAGAGAGAGAGAGATCGAAGAAGTCACTGTGACAACAGTAGCTATAGCCGAGAGAAATACGGAGAAGGACATCGAAAAGAGAGAGCGAGAGAAAGTGATCGCAAGAAGGAGAGAGGGCAGAATTACGAGAGAGAGAGGAGAGAGGGCAGAATTAAGAGCGAGAGAGGGGAGAGAGCAGAATTAAGGGAGAGAGAGAGGAGAGGGCAGAATTAAGGGAGAAATAGGAGAGAGCAGAATTAAGAGAGAGAGAGGAGAGAGAGCAGAAGTAGGAGAGGGATGAAAAAGGGTGAAAGGAAATAAAAGAAGAGAAGCGGAGAAGAAAGAATATCATTGAGAAAGAGAGAGACAGGGATGCTATGAGAGGAAAAGAGTGGGAATCGGGGAAGAAAGAGAGGAGAAGAGGAGAATAGGAGAGTGAAGGGAGAGAGAGAGAGAGAGAGAGAAATAATAAAGCGGAATAAGATATGGGTCAGTGTAGCGGAAGAGTGCAGACGACGTGTATGTGATTGAATGGCCGTTGGGATATTGGAAATGAAATGCCAAAGAGAAGGGAAAAAATCTCTTTATGTCATTGTACTAAACCTCAGGAAGAGAGCGATAGAGAGAGAGAGAGAGAAGTCCCTTTTCTCACGAGATGACTTATGCTTTGGTATAAATTTCAGACTGAGCCCGACGACATTCTAAGGTTAAATATATGTTGGTGGGCACTCAGGTGTGTTCCGAGCCCCTCCTCTCTCTTTCTCTCCAATTCTCCCCGAAGGACGGGAGAGGAAAAGGTTCTCCTTTCATATTAATCCTCTTGCTCTCACATCCCTTCTCCCTCTCTCTCTCTCTCTTTCTCTCTCTCTCTCTTTCTCTCTCTCTTTCTCCCTCTCTCTCTTTCTCTCTCTATTTCTCCATAGCTTTCCCTCTCTTTTTTCTTTCTCTCTCTTGTTGTCTCTCTCTCATTTCTCCATTTTCCGTGCCCTCTCTCCCTCTTTTGCCTTTCTCTCCCTGCCTCTCTGTTTTCCTGTCTCCTTCTTTACTCTTCCTCTTTATATGTCTCTCTCTAATTGTAAGTCACACTCTACCTCTTCATCATTCTCCGTCTCAGGGACATTTTCTCTCTCTCCCGCTCTCTCTTGTTCCCTCTCGCTCCCTTCATCTTCTTATCGTGTTAACTTGTTTGGCTGAACGAGCAAAGAACATGTTGACATTGAAGGGACAATTAAAGTCACCTTTTTCATGCTTAGGTTGGGGAGAGCAAGGCTTAGTGCGGCTCTCTGTCCCTCTCTGTCTCTCTCACATTCCTCACTTCACTGTAATCCCTTTCTCCTCTCTCTCTCTCTTTCTCGCTCTCAGCATGAATAGTGTGAGAAAAGAGTGGGAAGTGTGAAGCCCTCCAAGTGCATGGTCCCTTCCTTCTCTCTCTCTCTGTCTCTCCTGTATTTCTCAGGTCCTCTCTGAGTCTCTCTCTCTCGGACTCTCTCTTGTGTGGATCATTGGGAGATGATGGTGATGATGATAGTATTCCGGTGTTATTTCTACGCTATGGATACTCTCTTTACTTTTTCCATATTGCTACTGGCATTTTTGGGCTTCTGTGTGTGTGTAAAGACATGTGAGAGGCACACAAGCTGCGACTGACACCAGGAAGAGAGAGAGAGAAGCAGAGAGAGAGAGAGAGAGATTCTCCCACCCTCCCTCTCTCTCTCTTTTCATCCCTCGCCCTCAGTATTTATCTTCCTTTAGGTGTGTACACACTCCAGTTGACTTTTTGGGAGCGGGCGGCTTGTAACATTCATTGAAACGTTTCCCAATTTTCCCATCCCTTCCCCTTGTCTGTGTGAAGAATTGCGTTTTGAACTCAGTTTGCCAAGGACCGAGGGGAGACAAGAGGAACCTGTGAATTATACTTTTTTTTCAATCTCGAGGTCACATATAAAAGACTTGTATCGTACGGAGTGGAAAAAGAATTTTCTGAACACGGAAAAGGGACAAAATTGAGCCTTGTAAATGGGAATTTGTGTGGGATTTTTCATTTGAAAATTGTTTTGAACTAGTGTATATAATACTATACATATCCCGGACGTTTAAAAAAAGGTTGATGGAAAATCTGGGGACGGTTTTTAAAATTTAAAAAAGAAAGGGCATTTTTGGAAAAGTACACAGCTGAATGTTCGCGCCGAGTTTTGCAACGTTTGTGGGTAAGTTAAAAAGCTATTTCATGTTTTTTTTATGGGCAATTTTCCATTTTTTTGTCTATATAGATATTAATAATGGGGGTGAAAAGGGGGTTGGAAAGATTCCAAAGGGCCTATTAGCGGGAGATTTAATTACGGAGCTTTTCAATAAGAAAATAGTTGGAGGAAATTAAATTACTTTTGAATTTTATTACGTCTTAAGCTGCCTTCTGTAAGTGAAATATTCTGCCCGTTTAGAAGAGATTTTTCTTAAATTGAACAATGATTGAGATACAGAAAATTGCTTGGAATTCCACGAAATTTAAAGGGATTTTCAAATGAGAGAATGTTGTAGTTTTTTGGAAAGTGGTTGACACTAAAAAAAGCGTTGAAAGTTATAAAAAAGGGTTGAGGTTGTTTTTTAAAAAATGGGACTGTAGAAAGCGAAAAAAAAATCCGGGATATTTTGCAGGTATAATGTTCAAAATGTTCGAATTCCCCCCACATGTGCCCTTATCAATTTCCCCATGTTCGGAGTACGGCTCAAGGAATTTCCCCGGTTTGGAATCCGCTTTTTTTTTCATTCCTCATATTTCAACATTTGATGCAAAAGGGAGCTGGAATGAGGGGAAGCGGAAAATATGGAGAGATATTGAGAGAATGAAATCATTGCATGTACATACATCCGAAGTGATCTGCTCCTGTAAATCGTAATATGTTTCCCGATATATCCATGGAGGAAATTCTTGCAAGAGGATCCCTGACATTATAAAGTGTGGGTTTGAAAGCAATTTTTCTGTGAATCCAAGTAAAACAAATTCAATGCGGGCTGTCGGTCGGCTGGATAAAGAGATTCCCTCTCTGGGGGAAACGCATTGGGGAGAGTGATGGGAGGGATGGAGGAGCGGGCTGAGGAGGCAGAGAGAGATAGAGAGATGAGAGAGAGACAGAGAGATGGAAAAATACACCAATAATCGAAGAAGAAATGCAAATGTCGAGAGAGACAAAGTAGACAGGGAGATAGAAACGGAGAGAATAGAGACAATCATAGAGTGATACGGAGGAAGAAGCAGACGGATTGAATCGGGCAAAAGGAGAGAATATTGGGAGAAATAAATTTATTAAAATAAGTTAAGGACAAAGTAAGACAAAGTGCATGAAGTAAAACTGAAAGAATCGATAGGAACATAAGCAAAGAGAGGAAGAGACAGAAAAAAAGCAAAAAGGGAAAGAGCAAAATCAGTAAAAATGGAAAGCGAGCGAAAAATAAGAATACACGGAAATTGAGAGAAAAATAAGAATACACGGAAATTGAGAGAAAAATAAGAATACACGGAAATTGAGAGAAAATATTTAAACAACATAAACAGAGAGAGAAATAAGAAAAAAGAAAGGGAAATTGACAGAAACATAAGAAACAGCATAAAGAGAGAGAAAAATAGGAAAAAGCATGAAGAGAGAGAAAAATAAGAAACAGCATAAAGAGAGAGAAAAATAGGAAACAGCATAAAGAGAGAAAAATAAGAAAAAGGAAAGGAGAGCAAAATAAGAAAAAGGGAAAGAGAGAAAAATAAGAAAAAGGGAAAGAGAGGAACATAAGAAAAAGGGAAAGAGGGAGAAATAAGAAAAAACGGAAAAAGAGAAATGAGAAAGTGACAGAAAAATAAGGAAAGAAAGGAAAAGAAGCGCCGAAGGGCAAAAATGAGGATGGAAGAAAAGAGAGAAATATTATTATAAAGGAATAAAAGAGAGGAAAATAATTAAACAGACGAAGAGAGAGTAAAATAAATGCAATTAAAGAAGAGAGAGAAAAAAGAAAATAAGTGGGAAAGAGACGGCACTGAATATTTAAAGACAAAAAGTGAACAGATCAAATTTGTTCTCTTTTCGATTGCCAAAAAGACGGAATTTCCTGCTAAATTGCCTTTTCTGAAATATATTTACCGCCGGTATTTTTTCTTACTTTGAAATGTTCTTCATATTCAACTAATGTCTTACCATATTGAGTACATTTTAAGGGTACAAATTTGTACGGAGGCTACATATGCGCCATGTAATGCTATGTATACGGAGGTTGTTTAAAATTTGGCGTTCAAATTACCACTAAAATGTTACAGGAACAGATTGATCTTTGATTTTTAGTGTTTTATACAAGTTTGAATACAAATTGAAATTTGGTTGATTTAGAATTTGTCTAGTTTAATACGAATTTATGACAAACTTGGCGATCTACGGGTTTAATTTGTTTTAAAGGAGTACCAAACATATTTATTTTTATGACTCAACTGTATCTTTAATTAAAATGAATCAGATTTCATTGTTTATGTGTGTACTTAAACGATTTTAGCGGGTAAATTCTGTTCATCTTTTCTGGACTCAAAGGAGTGAAATGATAATGGCAAATCTACGAGAAAGACAAAATAGGATTTAGATGGAATTCAACGAGGAAAACATTTGTAATTTGGGAAATGTTGGCTCTGACCAGCTTTTTTTTTCAATTGTAGGGGTAAAAAGAACATTTTCATTCCCCAGTTTTTTTTTGGCTCCCTTTGAACTTCCAGTTGAGCTCCTGAAAAGAGAGAAAAAAACTTTTATTTCCCTTAGCTTGAATGAAAACTATGGGAAAGTATTGAAGTGGGTGTAGACAAAGATTTATGAGAGACTTTTCCTCCTCTTTGTGCCACAAACTTTGCTCTTTTACCCGATCTTTTCTATCCTGAAACACTCAAAAAGTATCAACGTCCGAGTTTAGCTTTTCTTCCTCGTGTTAAGGTGCAAGTTTTGTCTGGCGTAATTTTTTTTTTCGGGGTGGAACGAACGCATTTGTTTGTAGGGCGAAATTTCCTAGTTGCATTTGTTTCTTTCAACTGTTATACGTATTTCCTGGCTATTTGTGTGGTCAAAGCTTTTCTTTTACAGTTTTTCGCAGTTTCAAATTATTTCCAGTACAAACCAAATGCTTTTTTTCTACTGTTGGAGGAAATTTTATAATACAATTTGCCCGGGGAAATCAAATTACTGGTCATTTTTAAAATTTGTTCAGGAAATCTATCTTCTTTTATAAAAATTTGCGTGTATGTACATACACGTATATGTATCAGTTTAGATTTTGTTTTTATCAAGTTTTTATCTCGAAGAATCTGAAATTTCTGATCTCGAAAAATCTGAAATTTTATCTGGAATTTTATCTCGAAGAACCAAGAGTTTATGGCATTTGAAGTAGAAGCTGTTGCAAATGTTTTACTGAAACAATTCGGAATTTGCGCTAAATAATTGAAAATGTTTGCACAAAATAATTACAAATTCTAGTCTGAAACAGTTGGAACATTTTACTCAAAACAATTACAAATTCTAGGTCCAAACAATTGGAAAATGTTACACAAACAATTAGAAATTATAGTCTCAAACAACTGGAAAAGTTTGTCTAAAACAATTTAGAATGCTGGTCCGAAACAATTGCAACATTTTGCCCCGAAACAATTAAAAATGCTAGTCTGAAACAATTTGAACATTTTGCCCAAAAAAATTAAAAATATTCGGAATAATTTAAAGTTTTGACCAAATTCATTTAATGTGTTTTTTAACTTTGGAAACTTTCTCGCAAAATCAGCTGTGATTTATTCCGTAAACAATGTTCAAAAAATTAATTACGGTGGAGTCTCTGTTTAACAGCTCTGAAGAGAAGAGCGAAAAATATTGTTACAGGGAAAAGTTGTTATAAAGAACATTAAACATGTACATTACATGTACGAGGGGCTGGAAAAATAATGTTGTTACAGAGAAATGTTGTTATAAAAATACTTGTTATAGAGAGACTCTACTGTAATGCCAATTAATATGTGACTAAAACGTCAAGTTCTGCATAAACTTAAACTTTTCAAAAGCAAATGCAGAGTTATTTCCAGATGTTGTTTTGTTCCAAATCATACAACTGAAAAGGGACCGATTTTTTAAATGTTTTTTTTAATTTTGACGCTAACAATCGCATATTTTATTACCATTTTATTCCTGCATTTTTGAACGAATACGCAGAGTGATATCGTGAAAGGCCCACAAGAATATTGTAAGGTCGGAGTTTCGGAGAAAGAGAAAACATCGGAAGGAAAAAATATAAAAAGGGGCATTGAGAGACTATTGAAGCAAAAACAAATCTACAGAAACTCCGTAAAAAATCTGTCCCTTAATTTTCCTCGAAACGCACTAAAAAACATTCCCTTAAACGACACTCCCTCCCGCAATCCAGGCGAGGGCCAAAATGGATAATATAAAAAAGATTGGTGGCATAACCTCTTAATAAAAAGATCCCCTAGAAAAATAAATAATAAAAAAAAAAAGAAACACGGAGAAACATCAACATCCCCTCACGTCAAGTGTGGTCTTGGAGGCACAAAAGAAAATTAAATGTGTCAAAGTCTCGCAGGCATAATTTAATATCCAAAAACCTCCCCCCGTGGAGTCGGAGGGGAGGAAGCCCTCCAGTACAAACGCAATACATAAAAACTTACCCCGCCACATAAAAGGAACAAGATGTAAATAATAAAAAGGGAAAAAAAGCACCCAAAAAAAAATCTTTCTGCAATCTTTTCCTTCTGTTTTTACACGAACATATTTTATATTGAGGGGAAGGAGAGGGAAAAAGTGAGGGAAAAGAGGGGCTGGCAAGAGAGAAAAAAATATGATGTAATAATAATTTAATACCGCGTAATTGCACCGTATTTGCACGTGCTCTGTGCTTCTCCCTCCGTAGCTTTCTTTTCAGTCTCCCTCTCCCGCCTCCTTTTATGGGGTGAGAGCGGAAGAGGGAGGGTGAGAGGGAGAGAGAGAGTGAGCGAGACTTGAGCGAGACAAGTGCCGGAGAGTGGAAGATGAAGGTTTTGTTATTGTTGTTCTGTCATCTTGTCAAGTGCCTCTCGAATCCTCCTCACAGGCCGGGGCGGGGGTTGGAGGAGGGAAGGAAATGTGTAAAAGAATGGGGAACGAGAAAAATCAAGGGAGAGAGAGAGAAAGCTAGAGAGAATGAGAGAGAGGGAGAGAGAGAGAGCAAAGTGTTTTCATGAGCCTCTATGTATATATGTATATGTATGGAGAATGGAATGAGGATGTGTGAAGGACGTAGTGTGGAAATTAGATTGCGTCTTTTGGTGTGGTTTATCCCTCGCAAATTGCATGGAAATAACTTTTACACTGACGTGTCCCATGTTTTCCCACTCTTATTGCCTTGTCTTTTTATGGCCGTCCCCGAGCTTTCACCCAAACATTTCTTTCTTTATTTTAGCCCTTTTTTCTATTTCTCTCTCCTTTTCTCTCTTTCGTTTCCTCCGGGCGTGTCTCCTTATTCTCTCGCCATTCATTTATCGTGCTTGTTCCTTACTCTCCGTGTTTTTTTCTCTATTTCATTTCTGCAGTCCCTTTCTTTTTGTTCTTTTCTCTGTCTCCTTTATTTTCTTTTTTTATCATTTTTTCTCCATCTTTGTCTTTGTCGTCTTACCGCTTTCTCTTTTTCCTCATCTCTCTAATTCTATCTATTTTTCTTTCTCCTTCTCTCTCCTTTTTTCTCATCGTCTCTCTCATTCTTTCTATTTTTCTCTTTCTCTCTTTCTATGTATTTTTCTCTTTCTCTCTCTCTAATTTTTCATTCTCTCTCTCTCTAATTTTTCTCTTTCTCTCTCTCTAATTTTTCATTCTCTCTCTCTCTAATTTTTCTTTATCTCTCTCTATTTTTTTTGTTTCTCTCTCTATTCTGCTCTCTCCCTCTCTGAGATTCTCCTTTTTTCTCTTTCTCCCTTTCTCTCTTCTTCTCCGGGTTTCTCTCTTTTTATCTTTCTCTATCTCTCTGTGATTTTTCTGGTTGGCTCTTTCCCTTTGTCATGCTACTCTCAATTTTTCTCTGTCTCCCTGTCCCTCGTATTCTCTCTACTGTTTTTCTCCCCTTCTCTGATTCTCTCTCCTTTTCTGCTTTTCTAGCTCTCTCTCTCTGCGATTTTCTCTATTTGTCTCTTTCCCTCTCTGTCATTCTGCTGTCTAATTTTCTCCGCTTCCTCTCTCTATCTTTCACATTCTCTCTGTCACTTTCATTTACTTTCTGTCTCTTCCGTTCTCTCGTCATCCGTCTCTTTGTCTCTCATTCGGTTCCCCTCCCTCTCTCCGTTTCTCTCTCATCGTATTTCTCTTGCTCCTCCTCCAATTTTTCTCTTGCTCCGTCTGCATCTCAAGGTAAAGGTGGAGCAAATTTCTTCTTTTTCCGTCTCGTTTTCGATTTCCTTCCTACTTTCCCTGTTTGCCTCTGGCTTCCTTGTTTTCTCTCTTTCCTTGTACCATTATCCTTTTTTCTATTCTATCGTCCTTTGATTATTCTCCCTCACTTGCTTCTCTCGTAGTTTTCTCTGTCACTCTCCGTTCTCCTTTTGTCTCACTGTTTCTACTTTTGTCTCTCTGTTTCTCCTTTCTCCGCTCCTTTTATCGCTTCTCCCTTTTTGTTAGCTTGCCTTGTCTCCCCTGCATGCTCCCTCTCACAGACTCTTTCTTTCATCTGCAACCAAAACACACATCTCCATGGCCATGAATATCTCTTTTATTACTCAACTATCAATCTTTTCAATTTGTCCGACAAACCTGACAAACACTCGCTTTGGAGGGAGAAAGGCGGCGAGAGTGAGTTGGTGAAAGAGAGAGAGAGAGAGAGGGAAAAGAGTGCATATTGCGGGGAAGAGTAAAAGAGGCGGTGAATAAGGATTCGTAGAGAGGATGATCCCCCGTATCTCCTCTTTCACTCTCACCCTCTCCATATGCAATCTCTTTCCCTCCTATAAAGGAGATGAGCCGGTGGACTGGGAGGCGGCGGCGGAGGTGTAGGGAGTAAAAAGAGCAGGAGAGAAGTAAGTAAGTGAGAGGGAGAGAGAGAGAGCAAAGAGGGAGAGAGAGTAAAGAGGGACGTGAGATAGGAATCATGATGATGCTCTCCGTCTAAATGCTTTGATAAAAGTCGAGTGGAACTTGTAATAAAGAATTATTTGAATGTTTCACTACTTCCCAGTTTAATTTTGCTCCAGATAATTTAATATATTTGAGAAGGAGAGGGAAGAGTGAGAGGGAGAGAGAGAGTGCAAGGGGGAGAGAGCATGCGAGTGAAAGAGAGAGAGGAGAGAGGGGATGGGAGATTTGATCTTATACTCGGCCGATTTCTATTCAGTGGAAAGAGAGAGCCACACGCTCGTCTCTCACACATTCTATCGTCTCTCTCCTCTCTCTCTCTCTCTCTCACTCACTCACTCTCTCGCACACAGACAAACACATTCAATTAAGTTACTATTATACATTGTTCTCAGGAGAGAAAGCGAGAGAGAGAGACATTGTGTGTGCGATTCCCTCTTACGTGATTTGCTCCTTGTGAATACCGTTTTCCTCGCTTTTTTTAAGCGTGAAAAGGTGCCGTTTTTATGCTTCCGACGAAGGAACTTTCCACTTTTCCGCTCGACTTTTTGTCATCTGCGCTTTTTTCCAATTTATTTCTTCTTTAATTCTTACTGAATTCTTTAACTTTTTTGATGTTTCTCTCTTTCAATCTTCCTCTCTCGTTCATCCTCTTTTTCTTTATATTTTTCTCTCTATTTTTCTCTGGATTTTTCTCTGGATTTTCCTCTGGATTTTTTTCTGGATTTTTCTCTGGATTTTTTTCTGGATTTTTCTCTGGATTTTTCTCTCTATTTTTCTCTGGAGTTTTCTCTCTTTTTTTCTGATTTTTCTCTGGATTTTTCTCTGGATTTTTATCTGTGTTTTTCTCTTTATTTTTCTCTGGATTTTTCTCACTGTTTTTCTCTCTATTTTTCTCACTATTTTTCTCTCTATTTATCTCACTATTTTTCTAACTATTTTTCTCTCTGTTTTTCTCTTTTCTGCTTCTCCTCTTTCACTTTCACTTTCTCTGTCTTTCTCTCGCTCCCCTCATTTTCCCATACGTTCTTCCGACTCCTCGCCCTTGTATCTCCCTCTGCACTCTCTCTCTCTCTTTGCTTGTCCCTCAACTCCATGGCGCAATCCCTCCCCGTAGGTGCATAAACGAGTTGATAAAATGATTCTCTCATTCACCATCCTCAGCATTCTCTCTCCCCTCCGTGTGTACTTCATCCCCGGCACTTGGCACATTGACTCTTCCTCTCAATCCTATTACATTTAATTTGCTCCCCCACTCTCACCTTTTATCCTCTCATCGGTGGACATCTTTCCCATTTCACCCCAAACTTGCGTCCTATTTTTCTTGCACCTATTTTCCTTCGTAAATACTGAAATGTCTCTCATTTTTACCTTTGTATAATTATTATGAACAAACTCCCTGGATTTTCCCTGTGAACTCCCTTCTTTCACCTTTTCCGGCCTGGGTGGCCCCCTCCTGTTTCCGGCACGCTCTAATAAGCATATCTTTGCGTCTCGGATCCTTCTTGAAGCTGTCCTTTCACTCACATTTGTGTGTCCTTTCTTGTGGAAGGAAAGAGAGTTTTCATGCCGCGCGGAGCGGAAGAGATGAAGGAGAGAGGAGTCCTTTTCAAGTGGCTGGATGTAGGAGGGCATAAGAGAGAGAGAGAGACAGCGAATTAAGAGGGAGACAGCAAGGAAGAGCAAGAGAGAGGGCGAAGTAAGAGATAGATCAAGGAAGAGAGAGAGGGGGCAAGGAAGGTAAAAAGAGAAATGAAGACAGAGCACCACAAAGAAGAGCAAGAGAGAGCAAAATAAGAGAGAGCGCAAGGAAGAGAGAGAGAGCGAAGAAGAGAGAAAGAGAGAGTAAGGAAGACAGAGCGCCAGCAAATAAGAGCGAGAGAAAGAACGGAATAAGAGATATTTGGTGACAAAGAGAGCAAGATAGAAGGAGGAATAGAGAGACGGAGAGATAGAGTGCTGTTGAAGGAGAGAGAGAGTGCGGGTGAAAGAGGAAGAGAGTGCATTCCATGGAGTGGGTGCCAAGTGATTGTTCTTCTGGCTTTCCCCATCATCATCCTCATCGTGATGATCATCCTCCTCATCCTCCGCGTCCTCCTCCTTGTTGTAGTACCGAGAATGGGAAGTACAAAGGAAAACCACTAAGCGTACAATAACTTGCAATCGCTCATTCTTCTTCTATTCTCTCTTTCTCTCTCTCCTTCTCTGTCTCTCTCTCCTTTTTCTGTCTCTCTTTCCTCTCTTTCCTGTTCTCCCTCTACCTCTCTCCTTCTCTGTCTCTCTCTGGCTTTTTCTCTCTCTCTCCCTCCCGCTCTCCGTCTCCCTTTTCTCATTCCTCTCTCTCTCTCTCTCTCTCTCTCTCTCTCTCTCTCTCTTCCTCCCGTCTCAACCCACTCTCCTCCGCCGGGGTGCAAAGCCTTCTTTCATGCTCATATCATCCAAAAATCTCATAACAATTTGAGTCTCTCTAACAGAATTTATGAATGAAATAAGTAGCGGGAGAGAGAGAGAGAGAGCGAGTGGGGAGGGGAGGGAGAAAGAGGAATTTTTCCCTTGTGGTTCCTATCTGGTGCCTCTCCTTCATTCCTTCATCTCCTTCTGCTTCCCCATGTGTATACAGGACTGTGTATGCATATAGAAGCCTCGGTCTTTTTTATCCGAGTTCCGTCTGGTTGGTTTAACGAGATGATTGTTTTTTTCTCCTCCGCCTCCTCGCCTCTTCTTTTGATAAATCTGCGTTGAAATATGCTTTTAAGAGGGAGTCTAATGTTTGTTTTGCCTCTGGGATGAGAGGGAAGCTCTTTCCCTCGTTCTTGGTTCCTTCCCGGGGAACGTAAGTACATGTGCTCTTGGTTTATTGGATTGTAATCGCCATGTATAGAGGAGGGGATGAAGAGGTCATGTGGAGCACCCCATGTTTTTTTTATTGGCGAGCTGTCTCTCCCTTTTCAATCTTTCCTTTCCTCCTTTCTCGAATTTTTCCTTCTCACACTCTCCCTTTTTCTTCCTGTCTCTCGCCCTTTCTTTTTCCTCCTTTTTCTTTATTTTCCCCGCGTATTGCTTTCTCCTCCTTCATCGGTCTCGGTATTTTTTCCGTTATGTTTGTTTTGTTTTCTCTTCCTTCCACTTTTTCTCTCTTTCTATCTTCAATTTTCTGTATCTTTTTCTCTCGCTTACTCTCTCTTTCTTCCAATTTCCGCCTCTTTCTCTCTTCCAATTTTAGTCTCTTTCTCTCTCTCTTCCCCTTTCCGTTTGTGTCTTCAATTTTCTGTCTCGGTTTTTCTCGCTTTTTTTCTCTCTTTTCCACTATCCGTCTGTTTCTCAGTTCAGTTTTCCGTCTTTTTCTCTCGCTTTCTCTCACTCCTCCACTTTTCGTCTCTTTCTCTCTTCAAATTTCCCTGTCTTTCTCTCTTTTATGCTTTCCATCTTTACATTTCTGTCTCTTTTCATCTTGCTTTCTCTCTATGCCTTTTCCACTTTCTGTCTCGTATACTTTCTCGCTTTCTCTCTCTCTTCCAGTTTCTCTCTTTTTCTCGCTTCTCTTTCTCTCGTTTACACTTTCTCCTTTTCTGTCTGTAACTTTTTGTCTGTTTTTCTCTCGCTTACTCTCTGTTTTCCCGTTTCTGTCTCCTTTTCTCTCGCCTTTTTCTCTTTAACGCTTTCTCCCTTTTTATTCTCAACTGTATGTCTTTTTCTCTCTGGCTTTCTCTCTTTCTACCACTTTCTTTGCTCTCTTTTACGGTTTCTCCCTTTATAGCTTCAACTGTCTCTTTTTTTCTCGCTTGCTCTCTCTACCATTTTCTATCTCTTTCTCGCTTGCTTTCTCTCTTCAACCATCTGTCTCTCTCTCACTCTGTGTCTCTTTTCCACTTTCTGTATCTTTCTCTCTTTGACGCTTTTTCCGTTTCCATCTTACACTTTCTGCCTCTTTCTCTCTTTTACGCTTTCTCCCTTTTTATCTTTAACGGTATGTCCCTTTTTTTCTCACCTTCTCTCTCTACCACTTTCTATCTCTTTCTCACTCGCTTTCTCTCTTCAACCATCTGTCTCTCTCTCGCTCTCTGTCTCCCTACCACTCTCTGTCTCTTTCTCTCTTTTACGCTTTACCGCTTTCTATCTTCCACTTTCTGTCTCTTGCTCTCCTTTACGCTTTCTCCCTATCTATCTTCCACTTTCTGCCTCTTTCTCCGTATTTATTCCTGCCACACCTTCTAGCCGACCAGTGATGGTTTCTCACGGCAGAGGCATATTGCTGCCTCGAAAATGATGCAAGAAATGCCTTGAAAGAAACCTAAAAGCCTTGATTACCGATACATATTATAAATGTGAAACGTTGTCCTCCCGGACTCATGCCAGGTTGCATTTTGTATGGGGAAGTACAATGGATTTTCGAGGGTAGCAGGGGGGACATCCAGGACATGGAAAGCGGTTGGACAAACGTTTTTGGAAGGGTTGTCAGGGAGAGAAGGGAGGGAAAGAGGAGGAAGGTAGGAGGAGGAGATGAGGAGGAGGAGATGAGGAGGAGGACCTGGAGGGGTACTTCTGTAGGGACATATGTATAGACATATGATTGCGGCGGTAGTTCTTTCAGGGAGGAGGTGGACGTGTGCCAAAGTTCATAATTCATCTTGTTCTCCTTTCTTTGGTCCTCTTGTGGCCGTGTCTCCCCCTCTGATTTTTCCTTCTTCTTCCTCCTCAATGGGATTGTGAGGAAGGGAGGAAATACCAGAATGACATGAGCCGCAATCAAAGCCAAGGGGAAAGGCGGAGTGCGGGTAATAAGTCGATATTGCACATTACAAAAGATTTTTTTTATTATCACAAGGCATTCCTCACATTCCAAAATTGGGGGAAAGTTTTCGGTCCTTCCTACGCAGTCATAACTCCTTCCCTTCTTATTTATTTTGGGAGGGGACAGCGCCTTTTAGAGTCCGTGGGTGCTCTTCAGAAAGTCGCAATTGAGGGGAACCGCAATTACTGTTTAAAAAATACATTCTGGAACATATTAATAAACGTGTGGAAATGAATAAAAATCAGTTCTGAGCTTGAGTTTTGAAAAAAACGTAAATGTACGGATTCTGATGTGTCTTTTTCTATTTTCTCCATGCAATGTAGCTGAAGAAGCGGCGCAAATAAGAGAGGCGGCACTATGGAGCATCATGGGTAAATAAAAGATCCTCCTCATTCTTCATGTTTTATTAGCCCTTTGCACTTGTGTATGTTTTTTTTTTCAAAATTAAATTATAACTATAAATTTATCTCTCACAAAAAAGTACAAATTGTGTTTTTACTAACACCGCAAATTAAATTTTTTGTTTGGCTCCGCACTAACCCCTTCGGGCGGGACAATTCAATTCTGACTCCGCTCTTCTGCTATTCCTACACAGAAAATATGTATGTACATGGATGTATGTATATAAGGGATATTTCGGACTATTTTCATGCAAATTCTGTGTAAATTCCTGTGTCGGAAAATGTAATTACCGGAACATTTTCTGTTTATAACGTCCCGCCACTCCTATTTGCACCGCCTTTTTGCATGCTTTCACTGCACTGTTTGTTCTGCGCTATCATTGTAATAGAAAATAAATTAATAAAAAATGCAAACGTGACCATGGCCATATGAAACCATATGAAAGGCAAAATTACATGCTTTTGGTCGGATTGGTGTCTTGGCTGCCATTGGTAAAAGGGCACTTTATCTACATTCTGTGTGTGCTAATTTTATGGCGCCAAATTTGAAACCACTTGCGCTGAAAAAATTACTCTGTATTTACGCAGTAAAATTTGCGATGTAAAATTTACGCTGTGAAATTTACACTGTAAAATTTACGATGGAAAATTTTCACTGTAAAATTTACGCTGTATTTACTGTGTATTTACGCTGTTAAATTTACGCTGTTAAATTTATATACGCTATATTTACAATGTAAAATTTGCACTGTAAAATGTTTAGGAAAAAACATCGAATCTCGGAAGAATATTTTTGTGACATTTCTCCCACTTTCTTAAGGAACTATCCGTATACGGGTATTTCTAGGGTTGAACATACAATTTAATAGGGAAAAATCCCACCCCATCCCCCTCCCAACCCTTTCAAGCCGAGTCCCAGGTGCAAGAGAAAAAATACTCCCCCGCTGCCCAAATCTTGTAGATAGAGCTCCTTGTACTTGTAGATATTTTTTTGTCCTTTTCCCTCCCAGCATAAATTTTTACATGGCGACAAGAGAAAAAAATCCGGTGGTCTATAAGATAAATTAGTATTCCCGACACTGGAGCAGCCGAGACTGGAGAAGTTTTTTTCCCGGGGATCCTGTGCATACATAAATCCTGGAATTGACAGGCAATTATGAGCCCCCAAAATCCTGGGCAAGTCCACGTGGAAAGGAGATACTTTTTTTTACCTGGAAGGACGAACTTCCTTTGAATAAATTTACACAACTTTTACGCCCGAGAAAAAAAACTCACCAGCTTTTAGTCTTTTTTTTCTCTCTGGAAGAATCTCACTCGAAGAATCTTTTTTATTCTTCCTCACCGTCTCCTTTTTTGCCAGTCTTCCCCTCATCCCCTCCCAAATTTAGCCATCACCTCCGCACCCCTCGGAAGACCAGGGAAGAAAAGCTCTTGTGAGATGGACGTAAACCCCCGGGTAATTGTATCACCCCATCAAAGCCCGTAAATGCCGGCATTTGCCAGAATAAATCCCTCCCATAAAAATACTAACCCCTCAGTAACTATTAGCCCCAAAGAAGCCCTTGACATCATCACCCCCGAACAACTTTATGGCCTATTCGCCACACCGCCGCAAATACAATCTCTTCCCCATCCTTTTTTTTTCTACCAAATTTCCCTCTCCAAAATCGCTCTTAAAGTAAATTAGAATGAATTGGTCATGGCAGAATTTTATCCGGGAAACCACAAAAAAAAATCCGGAACGACAAAAAATTGGAATGTTGTCGTCAACGCATGGCGTCATACCATTTTGTAACATAAAAAATGGAAGATGGGACAGAAAACGGGGTTTTATAACTTTTACATCACACACGAGTTTTGAGGGAGTAAGTCCGACAAAATCCAACAGAGCCCCAGCACTTTTGCTACATAAATCTCGGTTAATTTGAAAGAGAGACTGGAGGAAGAGTGGCACAAGTGAGATTTGATAATGGTCAGAGGGAAAGAACGAGAGAGAGAAAGAGAGAGAGAGAGAATGGATGTTGGAGGACGGAGACATGGAGATCAATTGAGAGATCTTCTGTACCAGTAAATGGATAGTGCCTTGTGTGAGCAGTGAGTACGAGAGCTTATTAGACTCAGAGGCAAACTGAGAGGGAGAGAGTGATAAGTTTTAGCGAGACGCAGAATGAAGAGAAGAGAGTGCGAGAGAAAGCTAAAACGGAGGTAGGCTGAGATTCAACGGATTCGCCTAAAGGGAGCCATGTGGGATTAGGGGAGAAGGACAAGCAGAAAAGCAACTGGGAGGTAAAGAGACAGAGCGGGACAGAGAGAGATAGCGGGGAGAGAAACAAAAATAGGAGACGAAATTGGAGAGACAGATGCAAGAGCAGAGGAAAGCAAAATAGTGGAGAACGGTAGAGGTGGAAATGGGAAGAAATCCAATGCTAATTCAATAAAAGAGACAATTTCGAGAACAAGTAAAGAGATAGGGAAGAGAGACGGCTAGAAACAGCGATAGAGAGAAAATGGGAGAAATGCAGACGGAGGAAATCAGCGAAATAAAGGGAAAAAGTCACAGATAAAGGTGGAGAATATAAGCGAAATAGAGTGAAAAAGTCAGAGAGAAAGGAGGAAAAAATAAATGAAGTAGAGTAAAAAATCAGAGAGAAAGGAAGAAGATACGCGAAATGGAATGAACAAATCAGAGAAAAAGGAAACTATAAGCGAAATAGAGTGAAAAAATCAGAAAAATAAAGGAAGAAAATGCAAAAAATAGAGAAAGAAGATGAGCAAAGTAGACGGAGAGCATGCGAACAATACAGAGCGAAGAAAAGCAAAATAAAGGGAGAAAATGCGAAAAGTAGAGAGAAGATACACAAAATAAAGGGAGAAAATCAGAGGTAAAGATAGTGAAGATATGCGAAATGGAGTGAAAAAAACAGAAAAATAGAGGAAGAAAATGCAAAAAATAGAGATAGAAAAGATAAGCAAAATAGAGGGGGGAAAATGCGAAACACAGAAAAAGAATATAAGCAAAATAAAGGGAGAAAGGGTGAGAAGATAAGCAAAATAAAGGCAGAAAATCAGAGAAATAGAGGAAGGAAATGCGAAAAATAGAAAGAGAAGATAAGCGAAATAAAGAGAAAAAAGGAGAGAAATAAAAAGAAGAAAGGAGAAAAATAAAGAGAAAAAAGGAGAGAAATGAAGAGAAAAAAGGAGAGAAATAAAAAGAATAAAGGAGAGAAATAAAAAGAAAAAAGGAGAGAAATAAAGAGAAAAAAGGAGAGAAATGAAGAGAAAAAAGGAGAGAAATAAAAAGAATAAAGGAGAGAAATAAAAAGAAAAAAGGAGAGAAATAAAGAGAAAAAAGGAGAGAAATGAAGAGAAAAAAGGAGAGAA
>JAQGBT010003048.1:0-21174 GCA_034698585.1 Disparrhopalites patrizii | reverse complement strand
TCTTTGGCTTTCTGCCTCTTTTCCGCTTTCTCCTCTCTCTTTCACTTTCTTTTTCTTTCTATTTTCTGTTTCTCTTTGGCTTTCTGCCTCTTTTCCGCTTTCTCCTCTCTCTTTCACTTTCTTTTTCTTTCTATTTTCTGTTTCTCTTTAGCTTTCTGCCTCTTTTCCGCTTTCTCCTCTCTCTTTCACTTTCTTCATCTTTCTCTTTTCTGCATTTTTCTGCTCTCTTCTTTTCTTTCTCTTCCGCTTTCTCTTTTTCTCGGTATCTCTTTCCCTGTCCTCTCTCTTTCCTGGGACGGCAATCTTTCTATGTCTGTCTCTGTACGTCTCTGTATTCCTCTCTCGGCCTCTCTCTCTCTTTCGCCGCCCTTCTCTTAATTTCCCGCTATTCTGCTTCACTCTTTTTCTCTTTTTGTTGGCGTCCTTCACTCTGTGCCTCACTTGCTGTCTCTCTATATTTTCTCTCTCTTTATTAGAGTTGTTTTTCTCTTCGGAGTTTCCCCCCTGTGTATTGGCAGTTAGATCTCTCCTTATCATCTCCTTTTCTTTCCTTTCCATCTGTTCATGGACTTCCTTCTATCTCTTTCTGTCCCCCTGTTATTTCCGTAGCTTTATCTCTCAACAACTTTGTTTCCCTTTCCTTCTGCCCTTTGCTTTTTTCCTTTGCTTCCTCTCTGCCTTTCTGGTGTCTCTTGGATTTTAATTCTTTTCCTTTCTCTGTTACTGTTTCTTTCTTCATCTGCTCATTTTTTCTGACGTTTAGCTCTCCCTTCCTATTCCTGTGATTTGTTCTACTCTCTCAAAATGCACAGACACCCACACCCAGAAAGGCAAAAAAAAATAACGTGTTTTAATAGTACCACAGTAACAACAACACCCTCGACAATCCCATTACTTTTTCCTCTCTTCCTACCATAACCATGCCCCTCTTTCTCCCCCTAAAAAAAACAGATTTATACGGAAAAGTCAAACAGTATTTTTTTTTCCTGATTTTTACTTCTCCTTCCTCCCCTCCTCCCATTCCCCTCCAAAAAAAAAATTACTATCTAAAAATAAATGTTCACGTTCAGAAAAAAAAACTGTTTTGCCGTGATATTTATGAACTTCCCCATGTTTCTTAATGGGATTTTGTACCCTAAAATAATTTGGAATAACAGTGTTTGATGATGCAGAGGGTTTGTAGTAGTTGTATTATTATTTTTTATATAAAAAAACGTTTATTATTATTATTATGCTTATTATCTCTCTCTCTCTCCCTTTCCTCTCCATGTCCATTACAATGTGGACGCAGATTGGAGGCTCATTACATGATAAAGTGCATTAACTAAGTGACCATTAGTTGAACAAGTGTTCTTCAGCAAATCTTTTATTACCGATAATAATAATTACTACTTGATGTGTACATATTTTTGACTACTACAACCTACTCGTACGACTAGCTCGTAAGAAACGTTATATAAGCACTCACCAGCCAGATAATTACATTTGCAAAATCTCACGCACTGTATCTCACGTAACTGTACATTTTTTTTATGTCGATCTATCTCCTGACGTGCCTCTAACTACTCCCATATTAAAGGAGATCTACCCATCTCGTTCTTTTTAATATAGAATATACAAAAGTCTAGGAAGAACAAAAAAACTGTAACTTCCATAGCCTTCACCCTTTGGAAACAAAATGTACTGAAGAGGGAGTGAAAAAAAAAGATGTGTATATATATACAAAGTTTAAACTGTTGTAAGGAACCAGCTTTTCTCGTTAAAATTACATGTGCGTGTAAATAATCACGTCTTTTAAGCTTCGCTTTTCCACTTCATCTTCATTTCTCTATTTTCACGTATAAAAAAAGGGAGGAGAAGAAAAAAAAATTATTAACGAGAGAATGTTTTTTATTATATACTCATAAAGAAAGTATCAATTGGGAATATATCCGTTATACGTGTGTACTTACAATTTTTTTTATTATTGTATAAGCTTTAAACTTTTAAGTTCAACCTGGACTTTTGAAGGTTTTTTCTCACTGAGCATTTGGCTATTGGTTTGATGGGTAAATAATAGAGAGGAAAGCCATAAGGGGAAACCTTCTCTTTCAAAATTCCTCTCTTTCTTCGTCGATTTTTTTTTTTGGATACTGCCACCACTATTTTTTTTCATTCCCGTCAGGTTTTATCTTTCTAATTACGCTTGAGGAAAGCAAGGAGTTGAGTTCTTGTGAAAAAAGTCTTTGCATGAAGAATGTTGAGACCAGGATGAGAATACCAAACTCCAAAAATCTTCTTCTATATGAAGATGAGGAGAGACACAGGAGATTTCTTTTTTACTGGGAAGCAATTTATTACTTTATGGTAAAGAAGTGACATGTAGTAATTTTTTTAAGCTTGATTGAGAATTTTTTTTTGCATATGAATCCCTAAGGAGATCAATTAACAGGGAAATTTCGTAGCCACCAAGAATTAGTGTGGTCTCACACTTTTCCCCTTTCTTTGTAGTTTCTACCCAATTCGTTTTTCTCTCACCTTTTCTCTCTCTTTTCTCAGTTTTTTAAGGCCCATTTTTCTCCTATCAACTCACCATTATCTCTGCTTTCCTCTTAGTTTCTCCCGTTTCGTATTTCTCTTCTGGGACTTTCTCCAGTCGTCTTTCTCTGCATCTGCCTTTTCACTTCATTCTCTCTTTCATCCTGTTTTGTCCGGTTTTGCGGTCTTATTTCTCTTTCTCCTGCTTTTCCGTTTATAAAACAGCTTGTATTATTTTCGTCTCTTTTTTTGAATTTTCTTCTTTTCTCAAATTTTCGTCTCTTTTTTTGAATTTTCTTCTTTTCTCAAATTTTCGTCTCTTTTTTTGTATTTTCTTCTCTTTTTTGGTATTTTCTTCTCTTTTTCTTATTTTCTTCTCTTTTTCTTATTTTCTTCTCTTTTTCTTATTTTCTTATTTTCTTCTCTTTTTCTTATTTTCTTCTCTTTTTCTTATTTTCTTCTCTTTTTCTTATTTTCTTCTCTTTTTCTTATTTTCTTTTGTTTTTCTTACTTTTTTTTCTCTTTTTCTTATTTTTTTCTCTTTTTTGTATTTTCTTCTCTTTTTCGTATTCTCTCTCTCTCTCTCTTTGCGCTTTTCTCTTTCATTATCCCTGCCTTGGCGTTTTTCCTCTTGCATCCTTTATTTACGTCTTTCCCCCTTCTTTTTTTCTGATTTTCCCTTTTTGCATTTCTTCTTTCATTCTCCCTTTATTTCTGCCTTTTTCTCTATTTTCTCAATTATCAGCGCCTTTTTCTTTCTTTATTTCCGTATTTTCTCTGCGTTTTTTCCTTTCTTGCTCTCTCTTTTGAATGCATTTGTATTCTTGCCACTGTCTTCTTCTGTCCCCTCTCCGTCTCTCTCATTGAGTCTCCTTAAATCAGTCGTACCCTCTCTATCTCTGTATAATCTCTCAATTCTCTCCTTCCGTCATTGCTAATGCCATCAATGGTTGACGTTCAAAAAAAAAAAAACAACTCCCCCGAAAATTAAATGCATAGCATTAACCAGGTTGCCACGTAAGCTCAATACTAATGACCCCTCCCCCGGATTTATTTCTTGAGCAGAAAAGCCGGTAATGATGCTGGTAATAACTATATAATTAGCCTCATTTGTAGCCTGGATTTCGATGGTGGTAAAAAGAAAGAATTCCGGCTAATGGTACAAGACAACCTAGTGAATTGTACTACATTAAAATTCGCATTAAAAAGAGTTTTGCAAAGAGGGAGAGAGACAGAGTAGAGAAATAATATTCTCTTGGACGAGATGAGAAGTGTTTATTTGATCCTCATAAAATATGCTGGTGATGAGTACACCTCTCCCTGTATCTCTTTCCTCATTCTCTCTCTCTCCCTCTTTCTCTCTTGTTAGGAATCCTAGTCAGGTGTCGTATCCATTATAAGGTGCTGTCTCCCATACAAAAAGTCCCTTGTCTTGCATTGGTCTGTGTATGTAATAGGGACAGAAGGGGAGGAACGAGCCATTCTTCTTTAAATGAGTGGAGTTTTAAGTTGTAATAGCTAATAATTCCTTAAATTGTCCAATAATGTTGTGTGTGAATGTATTGTACGTGCAAAAATGGTAGTTACCACCTCAACCAGAAAGTGTGCACGGACTCAACCAGCGCTGGTTCAAGAATTATGTAATGGAACAATGTTGTCGTGAGCCATAAAGTCATCAAAATGAAAAACATCATGATTAATATTATCACGCTAATAATAATTAATAAAAACTGTGGGCTTCTCTCTCTCTCTCTCTCTCTCTCTCTTGTTTTCTCCCATTTCTCATCTTGTCTCTCCCATCTTTGCCTCTTTGTCCTCTTTCCTTTCCCCCATTTCCCTCTCCTTTCTATCACTTTAAATCCGTCCCTCTACTCACGAATCTGCTAAAAAAGGAAAAAATAAAAATAAAATAAAAAACCTGAAAAATGCTCAAAGACAATTCAACAGACCATAGCACATCCGTCATCGTTGGTGCTAATTACCCAGAACAACATAATTATTTTTGCAAATACCATAAACCGAGAGCGAGAGAGAAAGAGACAAGATTACACGGAAGGGTTAGCAATTTCTCTGCCAACATGTTTTTCATCCCCTCACATGGGATTGACAAATCGACAATTTGTCAAAAATTGTACTCACTACAGTCTATTACATCTCAATGATATAATTTTTTTTCTGGTTGAGCGAAAAATAAAGGAAAAAAATGGATGTTGCGAAACTGAAAATTTTAAAAGTAAAAAAAAAAACGAGGAAAAGATACCAAAAAATCACATCACGATGGTTTTGAGTATTCTCTCTCTGTGATTCCTATCGTACAGTAGTATAGTTATGTATTTGGGAGGGAATTCTCCCAAGAGACTCAATGATCGTTCAACCCTTTGGTTTTTTCCCCTTGTTGTTCAATAAAAATCGTAATCGTGTTGATGACTCTGATGAAATTATGGTTGGACATAAGGAGTGTATATGTAATCATAAAAAGAAGGGAAAACAACTGTTTTTTTTTCTCCCTCTTGAGTTTTACCAGATTTGGATACATGAACAACATTTATTTGTGTGAAGAAAGGACTTTTTTTTTAGCCTTCTCAATATTTTTTTTTCATTTTTTTTTGAAAAAGAAAGTGTTCGCACACGGTAAAACATGAGGACCGTACACATATAGGAAATGACTGGGGAGGAGCGGCTCCTTCGGAGGTAATCTCCTAAAAAAGGAGCAGTTGACAAATAAAAAAAAAAAAGGCACACTTGGAGTCGGATTTATTCCAATGATTTTTATTACTATACTCCTACAATTACAAAAGAAGTTATTAAACTATTATTTACCGACTTAATCATGGCACGGTAATGACATGGACATTTGTGCTCTTGTATTAAGTCTCTTTTTCTTACCTTGTGTAATGCCAAAGATAATTTTCATCTCCTTAACGTCCTGAATTAGTAGGAAAGAACTAGAGAGATAGAAAAAAACAGTATTATTTCCCCTTAAATAATAATTATTATTTAAGTGTTTTTACACACGTTGGTACAGAGCAAATTAGAGATAGGAGCAGTCATATTAGTACTAACAGTACATGGAAGGGAAGCGTATAGGAAATGGATCCCTGTTGAGATCTTTTTTTGGGGGTACATATTGACTCCTCATGCGTAAATCTATACATACATATACCGACAACATTAGAAGATTTTTTTTCAGAAACAGAAAGAGAGAGAGAGAGAGGAAAGCTTTATGTGTTTATTGACCTGTACAAGGCAAGTTCACGAAACATTACATGGTAGCTGTTGTTTTACTACTGCTACCATATGTACTCTCTCATTATTCTCACTCCTTTTCTCTGTGATTTTTTTTTTGCAACTGATATATCGTAGGGGGTTGTACACTTTAACAGCTGCCGATAGTGTAATAAAGGGAACAATTTAGACGGTAGTTTTTCTGCAAAAGGAGTTAAAAGCGGCATCAGATCTTTGTTTTCGTCGAATGTGGAGGTGCCTGCGTCTTCCATCAAAAGAAATTAATGTCTTGTCCTTCTATTCGCCTTTCTCGGCTACTCTTTCTGCCCAACCCTGTCTCCCTCCCTTTCACGGATTCTCTTTTTATGTTTCTTCCTTTTTTTGTATCTTTCATTTTGGTTCCTGCCTCTTTTCCTATATTTTGCTTTACTTCTATATTTTTTAATTATCTCTTTATTCCTTGTCGGTTTCCCTCTGTTTAGTTCGCATTTTTCTTACTCTCTCTTACTCATTATCCAATTTCATTCTGTCTCTCTGTTTCTCTTTATTCAATTTCATTCCGTCTCTCTGTTTCTCTTTATTCAATTTCATTCTGTCTGTCTCTATCTTTCTCTTTATTCCTTTTCATTCTGCCTCTTTCTTTCTCTTTCTCTATTTCCTTTCACTCTCTTGCTCCATCTTTCTTTTTATTCCCCTTACTCTCTTTCTCTTTAGGGTAACGTTTAAATTGTTTTGTCCGCTGTGGTTTAAGTAAAGAATTTTGAAGAAGGAATTCTAGTATGTAGTATTCTAAGCTATAACCAAAAAAATATTCATTAAATTTCTACTCGCTGATTTCATATTATGATTTTTTTACGCATACTACAGTTCAGAAATGTGGCCATTTACAGGTAATTATGGTCACCCCCATCTTCAGTTGTGGTAAAGATTTATAATTATGCAAAAAATATTACTGTAAGTAATTGCAGACTTAATATATGTAGGGTTATCCTGAAAGTCTGGTTGAATAATTCCTCCAAGCTGAGAAGAAGAATAAGAAATGAAGCAGGTTAGGTTAATTCTTGAATGGCCCCTGAAAAACTTTGAACATTTTTTCATTTTACAATTTAATGAATTTGCTGGCCATTATTAGTGAATAATATGGGCAGGCAATAGTCTTCTTAATTTTGAATCCTTTTCTTTCATTACCCGTAGTTATTGATTAAATCGTGGGTGGTCACAATTACCCAGTTGGCTGCAATTACAGGCTTTACCCTATTTCTTTAACTCTTCCGCTCTTCGTCTCTTTTTCTTTCTTTATTCATTTTACTCTCTTTCTCCCTTTTTCTTTCTATATTCATTTTATTCTCTTTCTCCCTGTTTCTTTCTATTCCGTTTACTATTTTTCTCTGTATTTCTTTAGCTCCCTTGCCTTCTTTCTCTCTATTCTTTCTCTTTCCTCCGTTTACTCCCTTTAAGCCATCCTTTTCTTTATAATTCGGTCCTGCTCTTTCTTTTAAAAATGGTATTTTGTCCTATTTTAATTCTTCTCGTTGTGTCCTGCTTTCTTGCTTTTTAACTCTTTCTGCGTCACTCTCTCATTTTTCTTCTCTTTCCCGACTTCTTCTCTACATTTTTGCGTCCCTCTTTCTCATCCCTTTTGCTCTTGTAGTAATTAATTTTTTTTTCTTTGTCTCATTCTATGTCGTAATTTATTCAGCAAATTCTCCCTTTTCCTTGTTTAGCACTATGTTCCTCTTTCACTTGAATTTGTATATGTGCATTTCCATATGGTTTCCATTTTCCCGTTTATTCCACTTTCTTTACTGTTTCCCTTTACTTGACAACAATTTTTTCATTTGTCTGGACCTATATCAGTATTTTTTGATGGTCTTGCAGATCATTTAATTTGTCCCATATTTATCCATTTTTTAGTTCGTTCATTTCGCTGTAGTTTACCTCTTTTATTTCTGCCTTGTTCCCGGCTTCTACAGTTATGCTTGGAAATCCCCAATATAATCTATGATGGACAGCATCTCTCTGTCTCCTTTTTTAATCCCTCTCAGCATCTCCCTACCAGTTTTCTCCTCCTTGTCTCTGTGAGAAAGATTGTATGAGATACAAGGGAAAAAAGGGGAGGGAGAGAAAAACCGTTGGGAATTGCTCAAACTCCTCCAAGATAAGCATTCTTCTATAGGGTTGATGGGCTGAAAAGGAGCAATTTACTTGTCCTGCCAGTTTCACACTTTTTAACCCTCTCGCCACACAATGTTTGAAACCGCAAAGAGAAATTATGGATGGTTATTGTATATCTATAGGGATTTTATTTATTGACCACGTATTTGGTGGATGTTATTTTTTTTTTTGGCTTTACCTCCACTTTCTTACATAAATGCCCTTTGTATTTAAAGGTGTAAACGCACTCCTAGAAGAAAAGGGTGATTAAATTGATCAAGTAGTATGTGAGGTTTTTTTTTTCCTTTTAACTAAAGATTTTTTTTTTGTACCCCGTTGGTATGTGTGTGGGTTCAATAATAGGTAATATTGATGACGGTGATTATTATTATATGACTGCACATTCTCTGAGTATAATCATTAGTGCGTAGAAAAATTTCTCTGGTTTTTTGTTGTTGTCTGTGCAAGTAATGTTAGAACAAAAAAAACTCCCTTTTATAACTCCACCATTTTTCAGTATTAAAAAAGAAGGTGAAAAGAATATATTTTTTCTCTCTCACCCATTATAATTATTTATTATGCCATTGAAAACAACTAATAATTATTGATTCTCTCTTTCTCTCTCTGTGAACCGGTACAAAAAAAAAAACAGCTCACATTGGCTCCCATTCTCAAGTGGTTGACCGATCAACAATTGCGTCGATCGGCACTGAATGTGCGGGCATTGGCCATGTCCAAATGGAAGAAGCTCAAGGGTGGGCAGCCCCTGACGGGCAAAGGAGGCGGGGGTGGGAGCGGGAAGCAAAATAATACAAAGGATGCGGCATACTACGAGGGCATCAAATCAGCCTCATCATCATCCTCATCTTCATGGCAAGGGAATAATAAGCCCAGTCATTTAAAACGGGGCAATCTTGCCAACGTCCGCAAATTTGGTGGCAAGATTGAGCTGTAGAATAAGGACCCAAAGGGTTATATAGTTACATGTTTTATTTTTTAAAATTCTTCATCAACTTCATTTCCTTCTCCTCTTCTCTGTACAAGTGTATACCCTGTAAGGTGTACATATCTCTCACTTTCCCTATATCCCATCTATACCTTATACTAAATGTAAATGTATTAATCACAACGTATTTGGTGTGCCTTTCGAAAGAAATTCCTCTCCAAAGAAAGAAAAATTGTATTCGGTTTCTCATTGTTATTCGAAGCACACTCCAAGAATAAAGTTGTGTTGGGGAAGAGGAGATAAATGGGGATTTTTCTATTTATTTAATATTATTATGATTTTTACTATGGGATTGTAACCTTGACTCAATAATTTCAACGTCAATAGGGAGAGATGCTGGGTGTAAGGGGGTATATAATTTTTATTATTTTGACACAAAAAAAAAAAATTCAACCACCTTGGTTCTAGGGAGGAAAGAGGCTATTTAGATTTTTATTACTTCCTCTCACACAAAGACTATTGAGGGGGGACAGTGTGTATGTGAAATGAAAATAAAAATGTAATCAAAAGTAATTAATTGCGTAACCTTTGCGCAACACATTGTATGTATGATTTGTTGTAAAAAATAATAATATGAATTTTGATTTGATTTTCCATGTGTCAACACTCAAAATTGCTTGATTTCGACGCCATTCGGACATCTGCTGTCTATCCTATTAGCGTGCATTGCATTGTGGAAGATACCATAAGTTTAATGAAGTTCCAGTAAATTCCAATTCTCGAGCGAAAAAATTCCGAATTTTTCGGCCAAACTTCGTCAGATGTTTGCCCCTAGACTTGAAAATTTTAATCTTTTTATTATGGCACTCTGTGACCACCTCAAGGGACACCGCAACATTTTGCATTTTTTCGCCGTTTTGGCGGCGACACAGCCGCTAATTATTGGATTTTGATGAAAGGCGAAAGCACGTAAAACAAAATTATCTAGACTCTTTTTTTTTTTACGGATTTTTATCTCCGTTCGCCGAAATGACAAAAACCGTGCTTTTTCGCCGTTTAGATGGCCATACTATAATTGCTAATAATTGGATTTTCAACTCGGCGAGAACATGCTAAACAAAATTGTCTAGACCCAACATTTTTATTTGCTCAATTTTCGCTTCCGTTCGCCAGAAACTGACCTGAAATTGCATGTTCATGATATAATACAATAGTTTCTGGCAGTTTGCACAAAAGTGCAAAATGCTGCGGTGTCCCTTGAGGTGGTCACACAGTACCGAAATAAAAATATTGGGATTTCCAATGCTAGGAGGGGCTAAAATCTGGCGAAGTTTGGCCGAAAAACTTTGACATGACTTTTTCGCTCAAGAATTGAATTTACTTGAACCTGATAAAACCGATGGCATCTACCATAAACTAATGTAAGCTAATAGGATAGAAAGCAGATGACTGAATGTCGTTGAAATCAAGTAATTTCAACTGAAAAATTCCCATATCAGTTTTTTCGCTCCAGAATTGGAATTTACCTACTTCTTAATAGGTTAGTCGACAATTATTTTAGTTGTTCCATTTCTTCCCTTTGTTGTTGTATCTCATTACTTTTTTTTTATCTTTCTTCCCTCTCCCTATCGTTTTCCATCTCTCTCTCTCGCTCTTTTAATTTCTCTTTCTTTCACCCTTTTTCCTCGCCTCCCTTTTACTCTCTTTCACTCTCCGTGCATTGTCCCCGATAATTCAAAAGCTATGCATCTTCACGGTTGAACGAGTGAGTCATTACTTTTCCCTTTGAACGGCATGTACACATTTAAGCAGTGAGTACACCCCTTCATTTGTCCAAAAAATATACGTGTGTGTGTATTGTGGAGAGTAAAATTTTTTTAAATAAAATTTTCATTATTTATTTTGCTTGTGAGCCCACATTACATACAAACACCACACAATTCCCCAAGTCGTCCGTCTTATTAGACAGAACAATGTGGACTTTTTTTTTTTAATTTCATTTCGGCAGCTAGTATTCCCCACTCAACACAAAATACACCATTATGATTGGGGCCATTATATAACTCTACAGAGTTACATTATTGCTCCCTTCCCAATTCATTTTTGTGAGTCGTCAAAAGCTTTTTGATTTTATTATTACACAAATCAACTCCTGAGCTACAACTTCTGGCTCCATGCCTTTACCTGCGACATTCATCCCTCGTCATAATGTACTTGTGTACACATATGTGCATTATATATGTGGGACAAATCCATAGGACGATTTACCTTTTGAAAAAAAATTAATAATAATAATGATTTTTTCCCTCTCTCTCTCTTTCTTGATCATTCAACACAGCCGTCAATCATAATTCATCATCCTTTTTACAAAAGCATTTTACCACCGTAGATAGCGTGGTGGACATTATTTTTGGGAGATTGTATTAAATGAAGTGGATATTTAGTATTGTATTATCCCCAGTAACAACAACATATTACACAAACACTGGTAAAGTCCCATTGACCATTGTGTGCATTGACAACATTCCATTTCATTTATTATGTAAGTTACATCCATTCTATGGGGCTTTTGTACCTTTAATATATTAGATTTTACGTGGTATAAGAAGAATAATAAAAAAAAAAAAAGTACTGGCCATTACCTTTATTATTGTGTGTATGTGGATGGACACGGAGATTGTCCACTTCAGTGACATTTGTCAACATTGAAGGATATTACATCATCACCTGTAGGGATCAGGTGGTTCCTTTCAGACATTCGACACGTATGCATTAAAAGGCGAGAGGGGACAGAGACATTATAGGGAATTAATAGGAGAGTCAAAGCATAACATACGGAACATTCCCCCAAAAAGGCTTACAAACTAGTTATAATGGACTTTTTTTTCCAAAGATGTAGTACTACGTGCGCTAACGATTAAGGGCTTAAGGGTGCTATGAAGAGCCTTCAAATTATTTCACACAGTACAAATTAGACAAAGGTGTATTTCTGAATTTTATTTACATATGTATGCACATAAATATCTGTGCATACGGTTCAAATGAGTTTATTATGTATTTAATTTTGTTTCCTTGTGGGAAAAAAAAATCTAGGCCTTTGGGGCTTTTGCGAATGTCAACTTTTCCCTCTCTTCATTTGCGATTGATTTGACAGAATTTCACTCATCATTTATCATCCAACCCCAGCAATAAATATATAAATTGTTTTTTTTTGTTATTGTAGGCACTAATTATTTGTACCCTTTGATTTTCTACCTCCTTTCTAATAATGTACGTTTCCCCTTTGATTTCTGTTATTGGTAATTTATTTTTACCCTGTGGATATCTTCCTTGGGATTATTAATTTTATTTCCTTCCCTTTGATGTTGTTTGCTATGGGTAATTTCCCCTTTTTTCTTTCACCCCTTTGATTTTTGGACCCACGATTAATAATTTATTTTTATAACACCCTGAGTATTCGTGGTTACATTTGGTTATTTTTTTTTTTTAGTAATTTATTTTTACAGCACAATTGTTATTCCACTGACACTAATTTCCCTCTCTTTTGTTTCTTCTCACCTTCTCTTGTATCTTTAAAAACAGGACTCCCGGGGATGGTTGCGTGGTATGGGATCAATGGATTTTATATGAGATTCCGTAATACCTTGGCCATAATTTGGGCTCTCCCTCAATAATTAAAACCATTAGGCTGTGCTAATCTCTCCTGATTCAGGGGAGTGGACAGTTTTATTTCAAATACTTTTATTTATTTTTTGCATCCGCCGCATGCTGTCCTACAAGGAAAATATCATGGGGTAATTTCGAGGGAAAAATAACATACAGAGAAGTAATTAAAACCCTGTGGTATTTACCATCCCTAATTTCATTATTCGTATATATATACGTATACATGCATAGAGTCAACAAAAATTCTGAAAGGTTCTCTTGTGTTTAGCTTCTTGGCCATTTTCATCACGTTCTCTATTTATTCTGGGCAAAGGACATCGATCAAATAGTAAGACAACGACAGCACTTTTGGTCAATTATTTAATCCTTTAATATTTTTCCGCACAGGAACGTTTCCAGGTGGGAACACATTTTCTTCATAATGCATTCTAATCGACAAAATAGAAAATATCTCTTAAAAAAATGAAAAAACTTTGAATACATACTCTAAATACCAAAGAAATTTGATTCGGAAAAATACATCAATCCTTAACCCCAATCATAATCATTTTTATTTGGAAAAACAATCATAATCATTTTTATTCGAAAAAAAATCATCTTAATCCAAATCCCAAAATTCATTCAGTCATACCCTTGCTAAGCCCTTTACGTATAGTAGAGTCAAATTGGGGCCAGCTGGAAATGCTTGTAGATGCATCAAATCGATAATGAGGTATGTTTAGTATATTTAGATTTAAAATTCAAGGCAGAACCGCCTTAAAAACGTATCTGGGCCACATTACACCCTTGCCTCATGTGTCAAGGAAGTTATTATTTGCAAAAAAAAAAAAAAAAGAATTCCCATTACATCACCATCCATAATTATAACACTCTCCCTTTTAACTACTTAAGGCAGATGTGCTCTACTTATTACCCGGGTCAGTGATACCTGTTACATGTCTCACTCTCCTCACGTCTCCACAGTAGTAAATAAATGCATTGAAAAACGAGAGATTCCAGCATCCAAATCGAATCAAATGTAAATGATGTCAGCACGTGTCTCTCCAAAAAAGGATCCCACCAAGGCTACGGGGACGATTGTGTAAGACGGATAAAGGTTGTCATAAACCTCAAAAAAAAAATTTTTTTGAAACGAGGTTTAAACCCTGGTTATATAAGAGGGGATGGTTAAAATGGAGCACTTTTCCTCTTTTCTTGTCATCCAATACACTTCCAATTGGGAGAAAATCCGATTTTTATCAGCTTTCCCCCAAATTTTGGAAATATAATAGAATATTTTTGGAGTGGAAAAAGTAAAGTGAAAAAATATATCTGAAGAAGGACAAGATGTTGGTTGGGAAGGATGTCCGGCGGATCTTGGTCGTGGCTCTGAGTCTCCTCCTGATCCTCCCAAATGTATCTACTCAGCAAGCACCAGCGGGAAGTGCGCCTCCGGCGGCTCCGGCTAATCCAGATCCAAATAATCCCGCAGCTCCCCCTCCGGCTTATCCGGATCCAAACAATCCCAACCCGGATCCAAATAATCCCGGTGGCCTCCCTCCTCCACCTTATGATCCCAACCAGGGAGGCTATGATCCCAATTATAATCCCAATTTACCCCCTCAAAACCAACCACCAAATCCGGGTTTCGGGCCAGGAGGCTTTCAGGATCCAAATTATAATCCCAACTACCCGGATCCCAATCAACAACCACCAAATCCATACCCGGATCAACCGTATCAGCCACCGGGTCAATATCCACCTCCAGGATCCTGGACTCCACCTGGGAATGACAATCGACCCACCATCAATAATGAGACGGGTCAGCAGCAGCAGCTTCAACAGGTGAAAAAACCAATCTTCCCATGGCTACCCTTTTTGAAGCCCAAGAACAATCCTGGTGACAGCGGACTTGGCCAACCATGTGAGTACATTTTTTTTTTTCATTTTTTTTTAAATTACAGTTATTCTCTCTAACACCACTGAAGGGAATGGGGAAAATATTATTACTGGGAAATGTTATATAGAACATTGAATACGTACCTTGCATGTACAACGGGCAGAAAATGTAGTGTTTTTATGGCGAAATGCTCTTATAAAAAGACTTGTTATAGCCTGTTTCTTGCTCTATAATATTTACTCTATGATGTTAATTGAATGGCTTTGTAGGGTAACGCTTAATATTTTGGCCACTTTTTTGCAACATTTTTTTCAATTTTTTTTTCTTTCGCTGTGGTTACAGTGAGGAATTTTGAAGAAGGAATTCTAATATGTAGCATTCTATAACCAAAACATCCAAAAAAATAACCTAAAAAATATTTATTAAATTTCTCCTCACTGATTTCATATTAGGATTTTTTTAAACATACTACAGTTCACAAATGTGGCCATTTGCAGGTAATTGTGGCCACCCCATCTTCAATTGTAGTAAACCTTTATAATTATGCAAAAAATATTACTGTAAGTACTTCCAGACTTAATATATATATATATGTAGGGTCATCTTGAAAGTCTGGCTGAATAATTCCGCAAAGCGGAGAAAAAGAATAAGAAATGAAGGAGATTAAGCTAATACTTGAATGGCCCCTGAAAAACTCCGAAATTTTGTTTGTTTTATCCAGTTGGTCACAATTATAAGATTTACACTGCATGTATTTTTTTCCGAATTTAATTTTTAATTACCAAATTTATCCCATTTGTATACACAGCCTCCCCAGTCAAGTGGGTACCAATTGGTTTGATCGTGCTGCAAAAATTGAGGAAGCTGTATAAACTTCTAAATCCGAGCAGCAACCCGGGGAATGATCCATTTCTTAACGACAGTTTCCCTGGAGTTGACACGGGATCTTCGTCCACTACGAGAGCTCCTTTCATCCGGGGCTTCCTCCGTCGGTGGGGTAGGTAGCTCCTGTGCCTTTATAAGTGCATTTTAAAAATCTCCGCCTCCCTTGTGGAATGTAATTTTGAGTAGACTTGCAGTCAGAATTTGTACCATTATTTATTTTTATTTTGAAGGAAATGAATTTCATATGTAAATCCTTAAAATTCCTTAAAAATACCATAAAAATCCTATGTAAAATAAATAAAAGTAAACAAAAAAATTTACATTTGTGCTCAGCTGTGGTTTATCTTCATTTTAATTCATGAGGGTGCAAAATAGTTGAGTGCATCCATAATGAAAAATTATGGGTATTTATTCCTCTATTTATTTTTCTCTCTCAATTGCTCATCAATCCATACGATATTGATGCGTTTATAAACCATATGTTTTCCTATGTGGGAAATACTCTAAAAATATTAGCCGAAACGCATGCATCTATTCCAGCATAGACAGCATTCCCTCCTCCCATAAAATATATTTTGTATATTTAATAGGCAAAATTAAGATGTGACAACTTGAACCTCTAATTGTTGGTTGTTTTCTGGGAAAAATTTGTTTTTGAGAACAAAATTTCCCTTGTATATTTTTGAAACATTACAAATTGTTTACTTGATGTTTTTATTTTATTACTACCACAGATTTAGTTTAGGCAGGGAAAGAGTTGACTCTGGCTCAGTGAACTAGGAATAACGACTGTCATTTTAATTGTTTGTAAAAAAAAAGGAATCTAAATTTAGAAAATCGTCATCTGTATGATCATTCCCCCTGTCACTGGGGGTGGTCTAAACCAAAGTCTTTATTAAAAAAAATTCCATTCTCCCTGACTTACTTTGGATAATCAAGTTGTTTAATCAAATGCTACCACACCATCCAAACTTTTGCAGTTATCCCGTTTTTTTTTACATGCTCATTTTACAATGGCATCCCCCTCAAAAGGGATGATGAAAGGTTCCATTAAATGGATGGAATAATAGGTAGTAATTAAATGAAACTGAAAATAATAGGACGACAGTAATTCCCTAATAGTTTTTCATTTTTCTAATCATCAAACCTTTCATTAGTCATTTAATTTTTTTCCCCCTCCTCTTTATTCTTGTTACTACACAAAAGCTATTTCTGAAAGAAGCATCCCAGAAAGAATGAAAGAGAGTGTGGGGACGGGGGACGTTAAGGTCATTACATTGTAAAAAGCCAGTAGTTTACACGTGCTGGCTTTTATTATTATTATGTGATTACAAGTAATTATGATTTTATACAATCATCCCCCCGTCGTCGTCATCAGCACCATTATATTATACCCTCATCCTTTGACAGACCGAGAGAGAGAGAGCGAGAATGAGAGAGAGAAATAGAAAAGAGAAAGAGAGAGAGAGAGAGAAATGGATAGACAAAATTTTGGTGGCGAGCAAACAACTGTGACAGGCTCAATCAACACAAGGTAAGGGGAGAATTGAAAAAGAGCGTGAAAGGGGTATAAAAAATAAATAAAAAACACAAAAATTATTCAACTATTCCCTTCTGTTATTTCAAATACTCTCTCTCTCTCCTTTCGAACAATTTCTTTCTACCCTTATCTTTCTCCCTTCCTCTCTCTCTCTCTCTCTCGCTTTATCCCTGTATTTCAAAAAATTTAATGAAAAAAAAGTGCATAAGAAATGGGCCTTGAATTATTTTGTGAATAGCGAAAGAGAGAGAGAGAGAGAGAAAAGGTAAATAGCTATACGGGATGAGACGATGTAATATATAGATTACCATTGCAATTACGCCAATGAACATGGATGGAAATACGCCCCTATAGCGCATTTATCCACGGTGCGTAGCTCCCCATTTATAACCAGAGGAATTTTACAAATGTGTGTGTATACGAGCCCCAAAAAGACTTATACCTATGTATCTACCATGGTAAACATGTGGAGATCGTTTTTGCAGATTTTTTCTCTTTTATATACAAAAAAAAAATAAAAATCCTTTTTTTTTACCTTGTATAAATTGTATAGATTGAGAAATTTCATTGAACATTCATTGGCAGTAGTATGGAGGGGAATATTTGTATGGGGGAAAAGGTAATGGAATTCGCAATCCACCAAGCATTATCACAGACGTAATATCCCTCGGTGTAGACAAAACAAATTGGTGGACGTAATACATAATGCATGTGAATACCTATGTATATAGGTATATACGGGTACATGTTTAAACAATAAAAGGGGGAATAAGTATTTTTTCAATGTCCTGTGAATTATCTCTAAAAAAGTATGTACAAATGTGTGCGTTGACTATTTACGTGAAAAGCTTTTGGGGATGGAGGATATAAAAAAAATGAAAGAGCATCTAGGCGTCACATTCCAAATATAATGGTGTGGAGGGGATGAAGGAGTGTGATATGATTGTTACCATTTTTATGACTATATCCTATATATTTTCTCTTCCTCTTTTTGATGATGGAGGTTGGTGGGATTGTTGTGGACATTTTTCGTGGGAGTCATTAAAAAGATCAGGAGCATATCGACAGTCGTGCCCGTCAACAATAATATTGTGTGTTCACTCTATTTTTTTGTTTGTTTTAATTTTCTCCCCTTTTTTTCAAAATAAAAAACATTACAGAGGATAAATAGGGAGTATATATGGGGCTTGTCGAAGCATTGGAGGATATATGAACCTCGTAATTTTAAGAGCACAACAATTTCCATCGTGTAATCTCTCACATGTAGAGAAAAAAAAATTGAAACCATGTCTTTTTTTTCGTGTGTGTCCCCTGTGTGACTAAATGTTCTCATTTTGATTATTCTTATTATTTCAATCTGAATCTCCCTCCCTCGAAAATGCTCATATACAAAAGCCTTTATTTTTTACGCATGTCGGGTTTGGTCATTGACAACTTTGTGGAATTGGGCTAGGTTTGTTTTTGCCTTGGATTAAAATGATATGTATACCTATATATAGCTGGTCATATCTATATTTTGTATAGACTATAAACGTATTATATATGCGGTGGACATAGTTAGGTGGTCCTTCAATTAGGAGAAATTATCCACAACACACATATACGCCCGACCCAACATATGAATGAAGCTATCTTTGTCCCTTTTTTTTCAAAGTTTCTGGGGAGAAAAGAAAAAAAATAGTAATTTCCCCCTTTTGATTCGGTTAGTGTGTTCCCATTTTATAATTCTTTCACTCGGGCACGTGCGCCATTCTGTGTACACATGTATTATTCACAAAAAGCATTGTTGTGGTCCAACGTTCTTGTTTTTTTTTTTTTTTTTGTAAATTGGACTCATGAAAAACTGCACTCTCATTTGTGGAACACACTATTAATATTCAGGTATGATTATTATTAAATCACTGTCATTTTCATATATTTAAAACCCACAATCATTGGGGTGGGGAGGGGTTGATTACACATGGTAGAAGTGGTCATTTATTTCCAAAAAAAAAATATACTCCCATCAATTTGTATGGTATTGTTGTATCACCACAAACAAGCAAAAAAATTAAAAGGGATATTAAAATTAAAACAAAAAGTCTACACGGAAACAAACGACAACGAAATGTTTGGTGTCAATCTCCTAAAATGATTCTGTTTCTTCCTCATGTAAAAAAACGACAATATTGAAAGTGAATTCTCCCCCCCCCTTTGACTTATACCTCAGTTTTAAAACGTACTCACAACTAGTGAAAAATCCTTGGCGGAGGTAGGACAATTGTCTGAAAAGTAATTGTATAAAGTAGATTTTAGGAGGGAAAAAAAGGGGTATATGTATGTACATATCTATATATCATAGTGATAATCTTATTGTCATCGCTCAGATGATGATTGTGTATACGCGCAGTCACAATTACTCCGTCATTATCCCCATTTTTTTTCAGTACCATATAAAAGCCTGGCAAGAGACCACAATCACAATAATCATAACAATGGTTAAAAAAAATGCGTTTTTTTAATACAAATGTACAAACGTGTATAAAAGTTAGGAACTTGAACCACGATAAAGAGTGGTAAATGCTTGGAAAGAATAGATTTAATTCAGGTTTCCTTTTTTCTATGATTATCTCTATCTTTTACTCTCTCTCTCTCCCTGATCTTAAACGAGGTTAACAGACCTTTAGGGCTTGTATAGACAATCTTCACTAATATTGGAGCAACTCAAATCGACGACCAGAACGTAGCCTTTAGCATTGATAATCCGCACGGAAATTCTCTTTGATGAAGATGCTTTTTTTTTTGCCACTAACAAAATTTTGTTGGGGAAGTAGCCATTCGTCCCCACAAGGTTTATTGGGACTGAACTTTGCGGGACAATTAAATGTTTTTAGAGGGAGATTTAAAACTTTTACAGGGGAGAAAGAAACGATTAAAAAATAGAAGAAAATGACAGTACATTCGCTTTTACTTGAAACAAAAAAAGAGAAGAATTGTATATTATAACCCCATTAAAATAATAACAGTGCCCTTGATTCTCCCAGTTTTTCTTGAGAAGCCCCAATCAAAGAAAATGGTAGGAAGAGAACAATGCACAAAAAAGTGCAGTGTGAATTGTTTGGATCACAAAAAGGTGAAGTACAAAACCAAACCCGGTTTTCACCCAAATCATAAAATATTCTTAATACCCCTGCACTTCATTGTTCAGGTAGTTTAGGGCTTTTTTTTACCCCCCCCCAAAAAAAATCCACTAAGCCGTAGGTTCTTTGTATTTTTATTGTATTAGGAAATTGCAGGGGGAAAATGCAGGCGTGAAGCTTTTGAAAGAAAAAGTGGAACCTTAACCAGGACAACTTTCCTTAGAAATCGAAAAACATTTTTGGGGGGAAAGATAGCACATGGTTTATGGGCGATGCAATAATAATGATGAGGGTGAAAATTAGACAAATATGCAGTGTTCACATTTTTGGGAAACAGAAATAATGGCAAATGGGAGGTGATGTAAATGCCAGGAGGGAGAAGAAAAGAAAGTGAAATTAAAGGATAGTCAGTCAGAGCCAAAGAGTGAGAGGACGAAAAGAAAAGGAAGACGAGAAAGGAAATCTTGAAGAGGAAAAAGGAATAGGGAGAGCTGCAAATAAGCACGGACACAGACGAAGATAAAAGGAACGGGGAGAACGATAGAGAGAAGTACAAAGAAAGAGAAAAAGAAGCAAGGAGACAGCGAGATTGAGAGCAATAAAGAGGTAAGATACCAGTGAGACAGAAAAATACAGAGAGAGAAAAAGAGAGAGAGAGAATGAAAGAGGCAGAGAAAGCCGGAAAGAGGCAAAGATAAAGAATCAGATAGAGAAAGAAAGAGACAACAAGAACAAAAAGATAAAAGAAAGGAACAGAAAAAAAGAGATTTAGCAAGAAAGGGGCTAACAGAGATAAAGATAGCGCAAAAGAGAGTCAGCGAGCGATGAAGACAAATCAAAGATAGAGAAAGAAAGAGGTAGATAGAGAGAGAAACAGAAACAGGTAAAGAGAGGGAAAATGAGAGAGAAAGATACAGACGGAGATAAAGACAGAAAAAACGAGGGAAGGAGAAAAAGAAAGAAACAGGAAAGGAGAGATGACATGAAGAGGCACGGGCAGAGAAAGAGATAGAGAAAGAAAGAGGCAGTGTGAGAAATATAGAGAGAAAGAAAGAGAGAAAGAGGGATAAAAGAAGGAAAGACAGAGACACAGAGAAAGAAGGAAAGACAGAGACAAAGAGAAAGAAGGAAAGACAGAGACAAAGAGAAAGAAGGAAAGACAGAGACAAAGAGAGAGACAGAGAGAAGAGGCAACTAGAGAGAGAAATCAACAGGCAAAGAGAGAGACAGAGAGAAGAGGCAA